>JAPYYZ010013393.1:0-10470 GCA_030522705.1 Eretmocerus eremicus | reverse complement strand
GATTGGAACTCCAATCAGCTCTGATTTGAAACCAATCAGTCGCGTGGATGCATGGAACGTTCCAATCAAGGAATGATTGGAAGGGGTTTAGAGTGTACCATATCGATTTCTCCAGGAAAACGGTAAATCCATTGCAAATGTCTTACTCGAGTTGGGCTCGAAACGAATTACCAGACGTTCCCCTAGGTTTTCCATACATTTTTTTCACTTCTTGAGGGTCCAAGGAAGTGAAATATAGTATATTACGCAACAAGGGCGAAAAGTGGGCTATTGCGGGCCTCGCAGTCCCGTCTCATTCAATTCTGATATTCGCGAATGATAGATACGGATTGAAAAGAACCGAAGAAAATCACATAGGCCCCCACGCGCGTAGCACGTATCATAGGTCTCTTCGCCGGAGGGGGGCGGGGGGGGGTCGAGGGAGCGGAACTTGCCCCATTGAAAAAAAAGTTTTGAAAAAATAGTATATTACGCAACAAGGGCGGAAAGTGGGGCCTGTTGCAGGCCTCGCATAGGTTGCCCCCGAGGCGCAGCCGAGGGGAGCATGTGCGAGGCCCGGGATAGCCCGTATTTCCGCCCGGTTCGCGTATACGATTTTTCGGCACGCCCACGTCGAAATTGTGTGGTTTCTGGCACGATTTCGGGGCAAATTGCCGCGACGCCGTACAGGTTAGGAAGTGTCGGAGCATGCGAGATAGCGGACCAAGGGCGAAGCCCGAGGTCTGATACGCATGCGCTGACGCTTCCCGGCCTGGACGGCAATGCGGCACTTTCCGCCCCGAAATCAGGACCGAAACCACACGCTTTCGATGCTGGTATGCCGGAAAATTGTAAAAATTTCGAATTTTGGTCAAATCTCGACCTGCCTATATCCTTCATGGGCTAAGGTTTTTTCCATTCATTAGTTCCTTATTCTAGGTGAGAGTTAGCCCGTTATTCCAGCAGGGATCGTCATCAAATTTTAGAAGCCACATACTTGGAGGTAGTGGTTCATTATTTTATTACACAAGACACAAAAGGAATACATTTTTATGAGTAATCCTACATCAAAAATTGTTTAGGATTAGAAATTCTTCGTATGAATGCGTTTTCCCAAAATCTCCCGGACGTAATGCATCTTTGAGAAAATTTGTGGAGACAAATATAATTATAAATTCCACGACCAAAATTCCCAGTCTCATATATTTTACCGTAAGAGTATACTTTGTTGAAAATGTTTTCCGAAAAAGTGCAATTTCCTCTAAAATAATACTCATACCGTCAAAGCCGCATATTTTAGTCAAAAGATATGGAAGAATCGATTCAGCGCGTCAAGGTACATCAGGCTAAGCGATTCAAAGTTTTCATCTCGGACGGAACACTCATGTTCCTCCTATATATCTGGAAACCATCATCGTTGGGGCGTTACCTCAAATACTCAGATGCCACTATCATGAAAATTGTGTTCGCCAATGGTTTTCGCTATTTTCGTCATCTATGACAAGATGAACAATCGCTGACATGCATTATACTGAGCGTTTGGGATTTCAGTTTTCTTGAACGTCAAATATCGAATTTTCAGCGGATAATATATTTCAACGAGTGAGGTTCTGAGCTATATTTAATTAGATGCATCAAATGAGACCTTAGAGTTACGAATTCTAATCTTTCTGTAACTTCACTTCAGTCGATCAAAAGGACCACACCATCGCAACTGCAGTATATCTGCGCTCAACTGGTAGCGTGCGGCAGCGCATGCTTTGAGTCGAGTGAGCGGTCTGCTGGCAATGCATGTGCGCGCACGAAAGCAAGCCTGAGATTTATTCTGAGCCATGACACGAACAGCGGTCACGGCTTTGCGGTAGCGCTTCCTGTACGTACGGATAACTGATTGCGACAAACGCACAGCTACTGAGGCGCGCGCTATTTAAAAATGCATCCTCGACGCGTGATAGATGATCAAGGGCCGCAATCAATGGGCCACTCATTCTTGAGCGTGATACACAGCGGCCTGACTTTTCCTTACTGCTAACCATTCTCCTAACCTCGTCCTCCTCGCACTACGTCACGTGCGTCTCCTCGACGTATAATTTAAGTCATGAAAAATGAATGAGAAAAATGTCAAGTAAATGTTTTTATCGTCCCGAGCACTCAAATTTTTAGTCACGTATCACAAAAATGCCTTAAAAGGTAAAAACTGAGTCTCTCTGGTCATATATCTGTTGGCGGCAATATGTATAGGTAAGATCCGACTTTTCGTAAACTGCCTATGCAATTAACCTAGCCAGTTTATAGATTACCAGAGGCTGTTTGGGCCAGTTGTAAATACGTTCATCGATTAAAGAGTCGAGATGCAAAGTTCAAGATTCGCGATCTCGTCAGCTGGATTCAGTTTTCCATCACGGACGGTATTACGGTGATTGAAGGAGGATATTTTAACTAAGGGTTGCAAGAATCAATCGGAGGGAGAGAGAGATGATAAATCTATTAGGATTATGAACAATCATCGAAAGTCATTGAGATATTCATGAGGACCGAAAGAAAATTATTCAACTATAAACATCTGCTCGAACATCTGGGAAGATGCAAGCTCCTGCAGTTGGCCTTTCTTACACATGACAGTGAATCAAAGTGATTCATATGAAAAATTGCTAATCAGGATTCTTAAGGTTTCGGCGGAGCGCCCGGACACCCTTCTGATTAGCACCTTACCATACTGCCGTATAATCCAATTCGATCATTGTCATGTGCAAGAGCTGCCGATCTGCAAGAGCTCGTATTTCCTCAGATTTGAATTGTTTGAATAACTTTTACCTACCAATTCTGAATATTTCAATCTCTTCCCATAAGTGTCTCTTCATAATTGTCAATCTCTGCTCACGGTCTTACACATCATTTTCATTATTTCTTCTCGCTCCAATTGATTCTCTTAATCTTTGATGAAGTTTACTCCACCCATTACCACAATAGCGTTCACGATAAAAAACTAAATCCAGCTGATAAAGCACGAATCTTGAATTTTGCATCGGGACTCGTTACGATGCATGTATTTTAAAATGGCCCGAATAGCTTCAGGCAGTTCATAAACTGACTATGCGACTTATAAAATACGCGGTGGAATCAAGACGATATGTTGTATGGATGCATGTAAAACAATTTGCTCGGTAGTTTATATAAAATGCCTAGGTTGTTCATAAATTGCTCAGGTAGTTGAAATCAAGCCGAATTTTAAATATTAACTGCGATACATCCAAGGAAGGAGCAAGAGATTTGAAAATGAATTTTTCGGCATCAGGTGTAGTCTCCTGAACCAATTCAATAATAAGACTTGGATGTAGAGAATAACTACTTCCATTGCCATAATCTCGTAACCAACTAATTGTAAGTAAACCCAACTCATTGAAGTTGTTTAAAAAGTTTGACTATTTTAATTTCCAAACATGATAGAAGCATGTGGTGTCAGACTGAAAAGCAGAACCACTACTCATTCTTCATCATAGGCAATTCATCCTTCATCATGTTCGAAAACTAGAATAGTGAAATCTTTTAGCGATTTCAGTGGGTTAAACTTACTTACAATCAGTCGATTAAGGAGTTACGAGATTATGGAAATGCAAGTAGTTATTTTCTCTACTTCCAAATCCTGTTATTCAATTAGTTCAGGAAAGTAAGCCCCCCTATGCCAAAAAGTTGATTCTCAAATTTCTAGTCCATTTCTTAGATGTGTGACAAGATACTTATTCTATACCTTGAAGTGCATTTCTGTGATACATGACTAGAAACTTAAGTTCTCGCGATTATAAGAACGTGTAGATGATATTTTTTTTTATTTTGTACCTTTGCCCTAGATTGTGAGCCTGAATATGAATGAACGCCAGATTGTATTTAAAGTCAGTGAAATATTCATAATGTTTAAGAGGGAGGAATTTCTTCATACGTTGTAAATGATCAAATCTGCCTTAAGGTGGTTTAGGCGGTATTTGTCCTAACAATAGAACTCGCTGAAATTTCGCATACTGGGAGATTTCATGGGTTTGAAAAACATATCAAAATTTCAGGAGGGTCTCTAACCTAGATTCCGAGATATTAATCCTCCAAGTTTTGATAATTCACACTGGAAAGGTAGGGATTAAGGTCCTCACCTTGGATATCACAAAAACAGAAGAGGAGAATCTCTGTGAAATTGCGTGAAGATCGTCAATCGTTTTGGAGATATCTTATTTTACAATAATCGCATCAATAAATAAACGGAGCAAAGTTTTGAATGATGAATTATTTCTGAAGTTCATGGTCTTGAGAGCATTGATGTCAAGTTTCATCTAAATTGGTGGTGTCACTCAAGAGATATTCAATTTCTAAAATACTCTTTGGCGTCTGTCTCTCTCACATTCAGCTATCTGTCTCTCTCTTACCGCGTGAACCACCTTAACTGTAGGACTTTGTGCCCAGATCACTTACACTCATATATGAGTAGCTAGGGGCTTAGGAAGATTTTTCTGGGGTGTATTCACGAAAGATTCAACTTGCACAAAAGAGTCTACAACCCGTTCAATACGTAGATTGAATTGGTGAGAAATAATGAAGCCAAAATGTCTGTTGCGTGCCCTGTCTCGAATTCCACGATCTTCTGTCTCGAAATGAAGCCCTTCAGTCCCAATCCTCCCTCACAGATTTCAAAGTACAGGTACAAAGGTTGACATTTCATCTGGTATGGTAGTCACATGTGATCATTTTCGAAGAGATTGCAGTACTATTTTACATGTCCCACAATTTTACTCACAATTCACGTTTCAGACTCACTATCAGTTAGCGTGGATCTCACTGAAATTGAATTCTTTCCGGAATTGGGATGAACTGAGTTTGAAGTTGACTTTTTGACGAATCAAGTAAGCTAGGTGAGATTGGCCTATGATTGAGTTTGTTCGATAGCGGACTGGTTTTGTCTGTGATATAACGATGGTTCTCAAAGGCCTATCCATTCCGTCTCCTATATGTTCCAGTAATGAAAACGCACCCATAGTCCCAAGAAAAGTTTTTTCTTCTAGTACTTGGTTGGTATAGCCAATATGTATGCGGATTAGTGTCTGAATCGATCGAGATGAGAACGAGCACAAAACTATGAGCGAAATATCCATCCCGTCCCTCTTCATTCCATCCCCAAAATCACGACGTAAAGATCCACTAGGGAGCTCCAGTACTGACGCAGGGTCATAGTTATAATTTTTTTTCATCCCCTTTCATCACCAGCAGATGCAGGTAATTAGTTCTGACCTCCAATTTATCGAGATTAAAAAGTTACTTTTTCCACTTTGGACTCGCCCAGGACAAATTTCGACCAAAAGTACTACAGATACGGCAGAATCAACCATACGAAGCCTCGTGCACATGCAGAAAGGAACAAAACCTGTATTTCACAAGCTTGAATCTTGAGACTCGAATTCGGATTCTCATCTGCACAAAACCACTTTTCCCGCTTTATAAGTTTTACTGCTTATTAGTACACTTTGGTATTGAAAGTTTGAGCCATATTTTCAGTCCCGAAGTGGACTAATGAAGAGAGGATCCGACCTCGGGGAGCCCAGTCTTTCTGGACTTTTTTTACACATTCTTTGAAACGAGAAAAGATACTCGTATTCTTTTGTTCAGTCCAATATGGGCCTCCCCTCCAAAAAGTTCCAGCGAGAAACATTAGCACTGCCCATTTGGGCCTATGTTAAAAAGTTGTATTTATAGATAAGCTTGCAATGCTATCGTTTCTACTTGTATCTTTGGAGGAGAGCCTCATTGGACTAAACAAGAATACGCTGCTAAAAGAGATTAGCAATGCAACTAGCAAATTTTGCGGGTTTCTCTCTTGATCTTGCGAGGATAATATGGAATCCCATGGGATTCCATATTATCTCATGGAGCCATGTGAATCCCATAGGATCGAACGAAATACCAAGACCTCATCCCAATTCCAAAATAAAATCCTAAGATAACCAATCGATAGGCCGTGAAAAAATATTCCAAGAATAATTTTTGCAAAATTTTCGAGTGATGAGTTTCAAGAGTACAGGAACAAGAGATATTATTTGGAAATGTGTCAGCATTGAAAATGGGTTATGGGCCTTTTCAATTTACTCTTTTGATAAGAGGATGTTGAATATACTCTAACTTTTGCCGGTAAAATGCGACGATGGACGGAGGTGTAATCTTTACGATATATGGGCATCCTTTCATATCAGCGCTTTGAAGTGGGGATTTTTCGGAAGGAGTCAAATTATGGGCGTATAAATATGTCAACCCGTCTGCGGAAGCATGTGTAAGTAGTAAAAATTTAACTACTCTTGAGAATCTTGTCCATGTGAAAGATTTTTTTCGACAAGCAAAATCGATCTAGCCTGGTTTCTCAATTCGCCACTCTGCAGTGAACGCGTTAATACTCTAAGTACCTTTTGGTTGAAAGATCATATAATTTCGAGGGGAGTGAAACATTTTGGTGAGAAAGGATTGTGATGCGTGAATTGACTGAACATACTTTTATTTTGACTGGAAAGCCAACGTGTCGAGAGCTTGGCAGTGCCGCTTCAGGGCCATGTATAAGAGATTCAAGTCTATGCAATAAACAAATTCAAAACTAAAACAATGTCAAGCTGCTTTCGACACTCTATCCCAAATTTCATCATCATCAGAAGAGTTATTTAGTAGAGTACCAAACTAAAATCCGTGGAAGAAAAATTTCCTCTAATGGAGACCTATTTACCTCTAACGGGCTTTCTTCCTCTACCGTAAGAGGCAAATAACTCTCTATTGAAGGCGAATAATCCTCTATTGGAGGAAATTGTCTTTCCAAGGAATTTCGAGTGCATTCAGCAGACTCAGCGCTGATCAGACCATCTCACATTTATAACTACTGGACTCCAGTTTCAACCAGTCATTCCAGATTTTGCCATGCTGTTCAACGGTAGCAATTTTGCGATAGATTTTTAATTTTCATCGTGGGACTGCTGATAGAGTGTTGGAAATAACTTGAGGGTTTCAGTTTTGACAAGGCTGCGAGAACTTCGATCTTCTATGCCGCGGTTCTGAGAAAGCCGTAAATAAAGTTGGTTTTCTAGCCCGAAGAAGGTGTAGCCTTAAGTACCCGCGTACTTCTCTCATTCCTCACGACTCAAAATAAAATTTACTGAACAAGATTATAACGCTAGTCAGGAATTGTGAGGAGTTGAAGAGTAAGAGCTGGTCATTCATTGACGAGCAGAAAATATGATGATATTTCTTAGTCATACGCTCAAAAAAATCGTAGGATTGTGCTGGTCTCACATGGGCCTCGGGACCTTCCGGGCCCAGGGCCCCGTTGTACGGCATTGCTGAAGCACAAACCCTCTCGCACCCGAGGTTAATAAGCTCGGCATTGACTATGCACGCTTCTTTGTCGGCGTTGTCTTGGATGCGAGAATCATGCTCACACAATCAATAAAACTGTGATTGATTGCGCATAGCCAAGAAATGTTACTTATAGTCGCCACCTACTGTCAGCCAGCTCCCGGCCCAATACGCCGCGCGCCGTATCTCCCTTAATCACTCCAATGAATTCAACTGCAAACTCGTCGGTTATGGGAAGATTATTCAATGATTGAACCTTGTTTTTGTTCTAGGTAAGTCATAGATTTATGACGATATCTCAGGTTAATCTCGATGACAACACAGCGATAAGACTCAGATATGATAAGGTAGTATTCTGCATAAGTTCCAAAGGCTTTGATGGGAATGAAAAGTTTTAGTTGTAACAACTGGAAGTGACAGATGCTTTTTGTCAGCTTGCCCTCGAGCTTGCCGCTTATGTTGATTTGCGATTGGCTTCCTTAGTTTTAATTCTATACCCGTGTAAAAATGAGTGGTACACGAGCATGCGTGATCGTGTACTAGTTACGGTACATGTCCACTCGTGATCGTACGCATCCACTCCTCACCAATCATTATGCGTGACGACCCGGAACCATAACTGGGATGAATTTCATCATCATCCGTCTTTTCATGACTAGTAGATTACGTATCTGCATGGTTCTACTTGCGCCCGCAAATAAGAGATACGAAGAGTGAGATGGAATATACATCATGAAATCTCATGGGATATCCTCCACTCATAGTCTTGGGTGGTCACGCATGATCACGCATGATTATGTCATGAAGCGGTACATGATCACGCATGACCATGTACCGCAACTGCTGCACGATCACGGGTGTTTGTGTACCACTCATTTTTACACGGTTAAGGTAAAAGAACAAAAATATTCAATAAGGATGATTCCTTAGCATGAAAAACCTGGTTGTTACAAGTGCACGGAAGTACCTCGCTCGTTCTTCTCTAATAAAAAGAGTGTACGGCTCTCTTCATGTTTAGGATTGCAATATTCGAGCGATAGGGAAAACTCGTATAAACCAGCGTTTTATCAGACAGCATTAATAATTGCATAAGCCAGGTTGCATTGCTTCCATGTAATCATTGCATCATTTTTATCACCGTGATAACGCTCCACGCTCCACTATCTCCATGCTGTTAGCTTACCACTTGCGAGCTGACATCTGGGGGCTTTTCAACTACAAGCTCAATTGAGTCGGGATATCTTTGTTTTCCCTCATCGAAACTCCATATCGAGATGGATACAGAAAATACCTATAGTATATGTTGGTAAATACACCCAACTTCGTGATACAAAACGGTTTTAGACATAACTTTTGTTTCTCTCAATGTCTTCCCGCGTGTTTTAGCCCGACTTAGCGATTATTTCACGCCCTTTAGAATGAATTTTAATAGCTGTCCAATCCAACAGTAGCTGAGAAATTTAAAATTGAGATAGGAGTAACTTTTGGAGAGAACCCAAGGGTGTGTGACCAGTTCCGTGATGCTGTGAAACAAGGAGCTTCGATTTATTCGTCGATATATACGAGCGCACATGCGTGGAACTTTGAAACCATTCGGTGCTTTTTATTGAGTAGTCAGCCTCTTTTTTAAGGAAATGACTTTGGAACTGCTGTTTCACAATACATAAGGGGCTGTGCACAAACTACGTAGACCCCACCCAACGTAGTTTTTTGTCTAGATTGCCCCCCCCCCCCCTCACCTACGCCCAAGAACCTACGTAGCTTTTTCCTGTAAATGTCAAAAATGATGAAAAATACATTTGAAAGTGGTTGCTACTTGGTGGAGCCACTAATGTTCCCAATCATGTTTTGGGCTCATTGATTGGTTTTACTAAACGATAATTCGAATGGCGAAGAAGAATTATTATCATTATTGACCATAAGTAGCCTGGAGAGTCGTTCGAAGGAGTTTTTCCATCATATCCAATAGAGGAGAAAGCTTCGAGTACTGAAAAGTTTCCTTGCGCATAGGGTCTATATAGATCTCTCTGTCCTTTGAAGGATATCATCCTTGATGACATATAGAAAAGAACTGCACATTACTTTTAGGGTTTAGGGGTGGAATTTTATGTAATTCAAATATCAAGAGGTGTGTTTCATGCCGACCTCACAAGAGTAGATTGAAATCTTATCCATGAACTTCAATCCTTAGATGCAAAAGTATAATTGTTATTTGACACGTTCACGAGTCTGTATGAACGACACGCACCGTACGTTTTAGTTATCGCCAAATCGGTACCGAAATCATGCCTTTGGACCAATCGGAGTAAACGAGAGATGATAAAAGCTCGAAACTGTGCCTGGAGGAAAGCGAAAAGTTCTGAGTGGTTTTCTGATAAAGCTGCTCACAAGAAGTTGAGGAACAGGATACAAACTGAGATCCGCAACGGCAGGTCATCGCTCTTCAGCAATAAAATATCTCGGGCAAGCAACTCGACCGAACTATGGAAACTATAGTCAATGAACTAAGCTTAAGATCTCAGTCTAACAGTTCTGTCATTGATACCGCGAATCTTGATGCCCCGAACAAGTTCTTTACTAGAGAATCATACCCTATTCCTCTGAAAGACCAACGGCCGACTGTTCGTATTCCTCTGGATTATCGCTTCTACTTTAAATATGTTGAGCCGGATGATGTCATTAATGCTATCCTGTCAACTCAAACTAATGCTCATAGTCCCGACGATCTCAGCAACACTTGTTGAGACTACAATGAAGCAGAAATTCTTCTTCATTCCACACCACTGATTCAAAAATGGCCTTGAATGCGTTGACCCATATCTGTCGAGAGATGGAAATCATTCCAATTTCCCCGAAGCATCTGATACCCTTATAACGATCATTTTATAATTTGTTATCTTCCAGGAATAAGTCTTGTATGGAAAATTCTTCTCACGATAAATAGGATAAGGTTCGATAGAATATCCATCTAGAGTAATTCCCTATTGATGTCCATAAGCCTCCAAGCTTATCGAGGTCGTTGACATATTTGGGCCTTCTTGACGGATACTGAGGTTTGAGAAATCACATCGGATCATTGATGTGTTGCATCGGTAAGCACTAGGTTCAATCGTTGTTTTCGCT
>JAPYYZ010013381.1:0-11696 GCA_030522705.1 Eretmocerus eremicus | reverse complement strand
TTTGGATTCTTATGTCGATGCTATCAATAATTCATCTGGTCACATGCAAGTTGATGTCGGGCATCTCGATTTTTTTTGGAGCATTTGACAATGTTGATTACAATCTGTTAATTTGTAAGCATAACTTGGGTGTTCCCAGTACTCTAGTCACTCGGATAGAGTCTCATTTGGATGATAGATATCAAATTGTGAGACTTAGCGAATTCCCATCGATTCCAGTCAAGGTTGAGTCTGGTGTACCGCAGGGCTCGGGTCCGGGCTCCCTGTCGTTCAACATATTTGTGGACGATATCGTCGATGTCATTCCAAATTCTGAATGTCTTCTACATGCGGATGGTATGAAACCTTTCGAGAAAATTAGCACCCCTTTGGACTGTGAATTTTTGAAGAATAATTCATCTTCCATCGTTAAATGGTCGATACTAAATGGTCTGGATCTGAGTATAGGAAAATGTAAATCTATGTCAATTAGTAGAAATCTGGTTCTTATACCTTATTGGACGTTCATAAACTACGTAACCAATCTTGCGGGAGGGGGGTATACAAAGAGGTATCACGGTTTACTACGGGGGGAGGGGATTTAGGAGATGATCACGTTACCCGCAGCGAACTGAAGGACTTCAGTGCCTTATTCGTCATTCGCTCATTCAAGTATGGACTCTCTTCTCACTCCTCTCATTATCTTGCATGCCGTGGATCAAGTTCCATTGTTTGGATGGGCAAGAGATGGGAACGGAAGAGAATAAAGGAAGCAAACTAAACCACCGCTTGATTCATGGGTCTGTTATCATTTCTGGGGATCCACATATCATCGCTTGATACCATTTTGGAGGTATATCGAGTCGCGATGTCGCGAGTCGCTATTCTCTCAACTCCCCATGTATCCAAGATTACTTGGAGGAATAGCGAGTCGCGACTTGATTTACGGATAGATACATCCATTGGTTCATTCGTACATAGTTACGAGTTTTCTGAGAAGTCCTTGCCGAAACATCATACAACTGCGTCAGCTTCGTCGACGAGGGACGGAAGTTCACCAAACCATAAGACAGGCTTTGACTCTACGTCCTGTGTACTCTCAAACTAAAGAAGTACCATATGATCTGTACTATCCATCTTTAGGAGAAGATATTGACCAGAGAACTTGTCCATAGTGTGGCATTTATTGCGCATCAAGAGTTTCTAGGGAATCTTACAGGTGCGCATCATCAAGCGTTCTTAGTAATTCTGCTTCAATTTTATCAGAGAAATTGGATTCAATTATTATTTCAAGGAAAATTTCCGTAAAACTGAAATTCATGCATCTCGTGTCCGACCTCTGAAAGTACTTGGTCGCAGACTGGGTGAACTCTCACGTGCATCATTCAACGACACCATTGAGTGGATCGATGTCGAATCAGTCGATGATGAGAACTTGCGACAACTTTCCGCTACAGAGCCAGTTGATCAGATGCCTCTCATTCACGATATTGACATTTGGCTGAGATAGAATCCCCTTTGAGGAGGATCCTTCACATCGAAATATCTATATTCCATGAGATTTGATCTGGCGATTCTCCGTTTAGAACTTCCTGAACAACTCGTACTGTTTGCAGTTACCATCATATATGCCTCTACACGTTATTCATTGTTTCAATAAATGTTATCATGGCAATAAATTATGATGGGAGTGTTGCGGGTTGAATTTCATGATTGACACTATTAATCGAACCACGTGACTTCATGATGCGGGGCCGGGGGGTCAAAAAAAAGCAAAATCTTGGTCACATAGTTCATGAAAGTTCTCATATGTACATAATTTCTAACAAGGTGATTAATAATGTATTCGATTTCAATGATTTGGGTGTAACTCTTGACTCTGAGCTGAATTTTGGTAAGCATATTAAGGGCATGTCAAAGCTCTACCTCACCGGCAAAGTGAAAAAATGGAAACCGAATTTTCAGCAATTACAAGCAGTTTCTCGAGAAAATGAAACCAAGTTGCCCTGCATTATGATCATATCTACTATTTGCAGGAAGAATGAAGTGAATTGAGCGAATATGGTCGTCCGAATCACTTCCGAAAGCGAGGCACGTTTGCACATCGCAATTTTGCAGAAGTGATTCTGGAAAGAATATTCGCTCAATCCGGCCCTCTCTCTCCCATTGATAGATCCGACGATAATGCAGGGGAACTTGGATTCACTTTCTCTGAAATTGTCCTAAAAGAATTGGAAATAACTGCAAATGTCGAGCGGTGTCGAGAGCTGATGAAATCAGCTGATCGGGGTCATGTGGTCGCAAAACTCCATCTCGTCAGAATCCGTCAGATGGTGCCAGCATCAAATTTCTCCTTCCCTCTAGGTCTACCTATAGGTACCTACGTGCATATTAGATTTCTCTTGTGCATTAGTATATAGGATGGAAGCCCCCGAGGGCAGTGCTCAAAAGAAAGAGCAAGCAGCAGCAATCAGAGCAGCTTGGCAATTGCTGAAGATCATTAGTGTAGCTAATTCATCGCATGGTGTGTATTCACACTGCCGAGTGACTGCAGTGTGAGCCGACCGAAGACTTGCTGGGCTCGGCGGGAGCGATCGAGATAATCGCAAGTATTACCGTATCGTGGAGGGAAAACAGCAGAGCACGACAGCGCAGTTGCTGATTGGGAAACTGTCTGAAGCATATCGGTGCCCCTGTTTTCCACGGAATCTGCTCCGTAGAGTTAATATTTGAGTGTGCTCGAGGGGTCGTCGATTCTTCATGATTACGTGGGATCTTCGCGGGACGGTGATCTTTATATCGTATGGACCTCTTGACTTGTGTGCATATCAGGTAAGAGTCTACTCGTATGCCTAACTTGCCTACGACAACTTTGCCTTTTTGGTTTTCGCAGTTGTCTGCAACAATATGACAGGATCTTGGTCTTGCAATGAGTTTTACATAATTTCACGTGCTGTTATAAAATGTATGCCCCCACCACAGTGATACCTGATATATGTATGGCGGTAGCAGAGCTGACCATTGTATAAACACTCATCTCTCCATAGTTCATAGTGTCAGTTACATATGGTGATGTGAGGCTTTGAGCTATCAGAGATGCATGGTTTTGCCATTTGCTAGAGGCTTACTTATCAATTAAACTGCTGGTTGTACAATAATTGTATCCCATATCTCTAAATCTATCTCCCATACCTAACAATCATTGTCAGATATAGGAGCAGACTCTGTGTCTCATACAAATGTGATATACTTCCTGATTCTTTAGACGGTCACAATCCTCTTGACAACATCTCGCTTGTTGATGATTATATTTTGAAGTCAATTGAAACTGATGTGAGGTGGACCGTGGGGATATTTTAGTTCAACCTCAATGTGATAACTCGCATCACCCTTGCTCATCTCTACAAGCTTGATAGAATTCATTGTGAAATCCAATTTTTCATTCTAGGTTTTAGAGGACACTTGCTTACTTTCATCTAATTGCAAGTGTTAAGAATAGTGAGCAAATTACCGAAAAAATTCAGGAGATGCAATAGAAATAGGGATCAGTTGAGACACATTCTCAAGGTGACCCAGCGTGTTCTGAAATCATTAATTTTGAGAACTTCCTCTCGGGAGGTGAGTTCTGAATTGTGAGCTTTGAATGTCCTATTCATGAGGCCTCATTGATCTACAAGAATTTTAATGCAGTCTTATTCATGTAGTATTGCTGTCAAAATGATTATTTGAAAGCGGACTTTCCGTTGAACAACATCAAATGTTAATTCTGTATAGTAGATCACCTTTGTTTTAATTTTGTAGCCATACAATTATCTTTCCACAGAAAACATCGTTGATGAACTCCTGCCAACCTTGACTTTTGACAAAATCACACACTTTCATGGAAATTGCCCTGCGATTGTGATATTTGGCCGAAATTCTAAAGCTAAAGCATCTTTAGGCAACATCACTCTCCACTGATATTTTATCACTATGCTCTGGACATTGGAGATGGGTCAAGGTTGGATTTGGCCAGATAAATCAAGCAAACCTCACTTTGGGCTTGGGGTACGAAGTTGTCGAGAATTCACTTCCTCATGAAAAATCATGGGTCACAGTACCTGTCGAGGATCTGATGGAATCAGAAAATGTAGACTCCAACTATTCAACAGTTCTAGGAATTGAATTGAATCAACCTTTATTGAAAGATGGGTTTCAGATATTTGTGGTCCCAGATAGAGGTAAATACTTCACAAATTCAATTTGCTACTCTCACGCGAGAAAGAGCCTTGATCTTATTCTCCTCTGCATGCCAATCAGGTGGAGTTCAAATACTGGCTGGAGAAGTAATCAAGATTCTTCCAGTCTTTTTGTATGCTCTGGGTGAACAACCATTGACTGCAGAGAATATGGAACAGCTCAGGAATCTGAAAGAAAGGTATCCTCACAATCCTGTTCCATTCATCTCAGCCCTAGCACATATCAGTTTTGACAGTTTAGACGGAGAATTGACGAAATCAAATCAAAATGAAATACTTGATGAAATAGATGGTATTAATTCAAGCTCTACAAGGAGAGATTGAGTGATATCGAGTTCCATTCAAGATGACTCCATTACATCAGATTCTGTAAGAGAAATCGATGAAGGTCTTGAATTGGACAAAATAAATTCTCTAGGTCTAACATCAACTCACAAATCTAGGTCTTATGGGTGAAACTGTCGGAGCAGATCAAAATCCATGGTTGTTTAATCAACAATCCATGCTTGCTTCTCTATCATTATTGTGAGTGCTATCATTTCATGCTTGGAGAAACGTAACGAAAGAATCATGAAAAATGACGATCTCTTCCAGATCGTGTCTTGTACTTTGTGCGTGGTTGCTTACAAACCTACTTCGTTAACGCAAGCAGCTACTTGAACGACGTGCATACAACGAGCTCACGGAAATTCATTTTGAGTGCCTTCGACATGGCTCGTGGAATTCAAATAACTCCGAAATGAATACAGTATGCGCAGCAAAAGGAAAGTGAGTTGTACTAGAGCCTCATTAAAGTGGTCAATGCGAAACAAGAGGAGCTCACTGGAATCATTCATAGTATTATACGAGAGATGAAGGTTGAAATTTTTCTTGCTCCGGAAGATATTGATATGAATCAAAACATGCCTTTCATCGACGGAAAGAGATGAAAACGGTCAGCTACCGTGAGAGCGGCAACTACGGAGGTGCAAAGGATCATTCTCGGCAGGCTTGGCGAAAGAGTTGCCAAGCAGCTAGTGAATTCAGTAAACTGTCTCAGAGATACCATCGTAGGCACTCTGCAACGTTGCCTCCTCAGCTCGAGAAAAAATATGAGCACGACGCTAGTCTCACAGGTGACAGGTGACCTTAGGATATATTTTTCTATAAAATCAGTACTATTGTTCGAAGGCGTAATTAGTTCACAGCGTGATCTCCAGCTCATCAAGAATAATGTCTTGACTCTGTTTCTAATTCATCTCTTAAGATCATTCCTGAGTCGTATCATTGCAGACTCATGACGTCACAGTAATTGTTTTTCAGAACTTCCTCCCTGGAATCCGGCAGCTAGCGATGCCGTGAAACAAATTCACTCTGCTGCGCAAAACGTCGAGCTGCAGAACTCATTGCCATCTCTAGTGCACTCTTCCCTGGAGCGAATGCGCCAGCTCTCCAAAATGATGCCTTCGCCCTGGGCGCCCACGCCCATCCTGAATGCCACTTGGATGCGCAAGGTGACAATCAACGTGCTCAATTCTTTGAGCGCGGCGGGGCTCGCTCGCACCATATCAATACAGTTCAGGAACAGGGTCAAGGCCTCCCATGAAAAGTTCCAATCGGTTCTCAGATCGCTCGAAAATCACTCCCTGGGCAAGCTCGAGAGAACCGAGGAGCAAAGGATAGCCATAAGAAAATATCACGCGTCGAGGCTGGCCAAGCTCGCGCTTGACTCGACCTCCATAAGCAATATGGTGAGTCAATTCAAGATCATTTTCGATCGTATCTCGACGACCATATTCATCAAAATGAGCTTGCGTTTCAACATGAAATTTTCCGGTGTATCCAGAAAAAGTATTCTTCGAGAAGAAAAATCGATCACTCGGTAGAAATAGTTACTGTTCAAGATTCAGACATTTCTGTTTGATGTGATCTCATGAAGTCTTGAATCTTGGAACGGAAAGAGAGGACAAATGAGAGTTTGCGTTGATATGAAGCACGTTCGTGACAGATCACTCCGTCAAGTTATTCCGTCTGTACGTTTTTTTTTTTCCGTCTGGACGTTTTTTTTTTTTTTTTTTTTCAATAATATGGAGGTCTGTATTCAATATGAATTCCGTGGGATAGAAAATTATATCTCACATCTTACTATTTCCACTATCTACAGTCCATGTCCACCGCACGCGAGCACCTCCCGTACTTACGTGTTCTGATATATGCAACCGATCTCTGCGCGATCCGTCTTCCCTGGATGCGCCCTCAGCCGTGTGACACGACATCTCTATACGCACCTCAATCGGCTCGACACGTCCACGATATGCGCACCCGAAGGCTCCGCGAGGTACCTACTCTAGACGCACCTGACGAGTCCGCAAGGCGTCTACGCTAGATGCACCCTAAGGCCCCGCGTCACGTGACCCCCGTGTTGGACGCGTTCCGCGGGGAGACTTCCGCCCGCAATGCTCCTCGCGCTCGGCGCAAAATGGCCGCCGCCGGCCGGCCTCGTGGCCAAGATAGCCTGAATGCACACACAATCACGGGGGCGAGGCTAGGTACCCCTACGGGCCGAGCAATGCTCTGCACTAGCCAAGGGCGATTCGAGGATCCCGGTGTGGCTCTCAGGGGCAGGCCCTCGAGTAGGCACCACCGCTGAGAGACAGAGAATCCCGCGTTCCCTACCTGGCTGCCCGTGCAGCTCTCCTGATGTTCCGCTTGGCTTTCCGAAGGACAACGACACGACGCGCGTGGGCAAGGGCGATTTGCCCAGGCTCGACACTCCCGACGAGGATACGCGCGTGGGGCACAGTCGAGGCTCCGGGTACGGCACTCACGGAATATCTCCGCGGCACGCTCGACTCTCGAGCGTGAAGGGGGCGAGGGAGGATCGAGATCGAGATCAGAAATGGAAGCCGCACTCACCGTCCATATTCTTCTGAAAGGACATCGTTGGCAAAATGTAGCGGATTAAATCCCACGCTATTCAGTGCCCAACGGCCACCGACAAAAATCTCAATGATACTCCGGAACGCTCAAAAATACTTCGCGTCATGTCAAACGACAATCCACAAGTGCCGCTCCGCGGCGTCTCTAGCGGCCCGTTCCCCCTCGCGCCCGGGAGGTGCTGCCCCCAACGACCCACAGTGGGACATTTTCAAAAATCCCATTTCAAAATCAGATATCTCGAGAACGGTTGGAGGTACGAATTCGATTCTAGGCTCAAATTGAAGGTCCTTTCAAGGCGCGTACAGGAAAACTAGAGGGAGAATTCGGAAAACTCATCCCATTCCCCGGGGGATTCTGGTAACCCAAGAAAATTGTCCACTTTTTCGATAATATTGAATCCAGAAGTTGCTGAGCGTTCCTGGAATTGCGCGGGTATCAGAATCGGGGAGAATTGCTTAATCTCGATTCGAGAAACCTTCAAGAACTTCTGAATCTAAGATTATCGATAAGGCTGAAAATCTTCTCGCGTTTACGAGGCTTCCGAGGGGAATGGAGGGGTTTTCCGAGTTTCCCCACAGTTTTCCTGTACGTGCCTTGATGAGACCTCAAATTTAAGCCCAGAATCAAACTTGTACCCCAACCGTTCTCGAGATATCTGATTTCAGAATGGGATTTTTCAAAATGTCCCTCTGTGCGGCCCTCGCGCGCACTCTGCTCGGCTCTTGCTGCTGCTGATCTGCTGCTGTTCTGCTCGCTCGACGGCCTCTCCTTTCCGTTGACTCCTCTCCGCCCGGGTTCCTCAACAAAAGAAACGTTTCGGGCGAGATTAGCTTTTTGCTCAAACACCCCCGGGCGGAGGCGAGGAGACGGTGATGAGTACGGCTGCGAGGCTCTCACGTCGCACACAGACAGCCATGCCATACGATTCCGAGACCGATCAGGGTATTGGGGTGTGGGGTTCCCGGGTTCAGGGCTTGTCCAGCCGGGATGCCTGCAATCCTTGGCTCACCAGATATGCTGAGCAACCCTGAATTCTTATCAGGCAATGGAACCGTGAGCCTCTAAATCCTGCTCGAGCAACTGACCTGCGAGCACCTGAGCCGTCGACTAATCACTACACTGGGGATTCTTGAACTCAAGACGATGAATTGCACCAATCATTCCTGAACCCCACGCAGGTAACTGGATCACAAGCATCGCAACTCCATGAGACAATCAGATTGCAACTCTTCGGCTCTAGACAGGCTGCAACGCCAAAAACCCGCGAAGAACCGGAGACACAAATCAGTCAATGGAACCGTTAGCTTTCAAGTCCCAGGCTGATTCGTGAGATCCGGATTCTCCTAAGAGAATTGAGTAGCAAACTCCGAACCCGACAGAATATCATACTTTGAGCTACTGACTTATCGACAGGCAATTGGGTTGCAAGCCTCCCATCCTTTAAACATGCATCGGACCGTGAACTTTTGAACTCCGGACTGACGATGAGACAATATACCTGTGGGCCCTCGGCAGGCAACTACTCCGTCCCCCTCTACGGTGTGCATGACCTTGACATGGTGAGGGGGCTTGGCACCAAGAAGCACACCATCCGGAATCCTGAGATGATATCTGTCCCAAGATGACCCTCAAAGGGGGGGGGGAACCCCCGCCGGACGCGACCCCACTTGGCGGCTGGAGAGGCTCGTACTGCGACGTGACTGGAGTGTGGCAACTTCGTCACCTCCCTGTCTGTCGCGGCCAGGTCGAAGTGAAATAAAATAGCTCCCGTGGACCGAACCAAACTCATTCCGGCGTTGAGGCTAGCCGGAATGGGCTCCTTGGCCTCAAAACAGTCATGAATCAGGGAGGTTTGGATGTAATTACGCCAGGAGGGTCGATAAACGCGAGTGCGGCGAATCTCACCAAAGACTGATCGAGTGGGAGCCTCGGTAGTCTCTGCTAATAGATGCTCGGGTTCTGGGGCAACCCATCTCTTCCTTTGTTCATGGACGAACCGATGACGGTGGACGCACGTTCCGGGGAGGGTGGTTTGAGCCAACCCGGTAAGCGGCCCACCGCGACGATAAGAGTCGGGAGGGATGCCGACGCTATGGTAGGTCGGTGGAATAAGCTGAAAGCATCCCGAGGAAAAGAGAAGAAACTCCTCGATAAGATCCTGGAGATGGTGAAGGAGGTTGACGAAGCGACCCAAGCGGATGCCACCGCCAAGGAAGAAGTCAAGGCTGAGCTCTTAGAGGTGATGGGTCTTGTGGAACGGCTGGAGATGGTTCGAGAGAGGACGGCCAAAAACTCACGGACGAGTTCGGTCCGAACCTGAACAAAATGCAGGAGGAAGTCGAAGAACTCGCGGCATTGGCGATAATGAAGCCCAACCAGGCAACTGGAGTCTCCAAGAGAAAGGACATCAGTCCGCCAGAGGCCAGCACCAGTAGCCAAAAGAAGAGGGGGGCCGTGAAGCTGCCGCAACTCGAATTGCCGAGTCTCGAATTGACAAAACTCCAAGTGGCCACGCCAAATTCCCAGGCTAGCGGTCCATTCACACCCCGCAGCGAGGACTTCGCGTCTACTGCCAGCGAGGATGAGTGGACGAAGGCCACCAGCAGGAAGAAGAAGAACCAGAAGAAGGAAAAAGAACAGAGGGATGATCCAAAATCCCGTGGCGCTAAGACAGCAACACTAGGAAGGAACGAGGACGTCCAGACACCAAGAGGTAAGGAGAGGCCGCGGAAGAAGGAGAAGAAGGAGACGCAGATGAACCAGCAGGAGAGAGGCCAACAGGAGAAAGAGAGGTCGAAGAAAAAAAAAGAAGACCCAGAGTTGAACCTGATGCCGTCCTCATCGAGACCGAACAGGACGGCCTGAGCTATGCTGACATGCTCAGGGAGGTGAAACAGGGAGCAGACGCCGAGGAAGTTGGTTCGAAAGTCAGCAAAATCAGGAAGACCAACGATTGCCACATCTTAATAGAGCTCCAGAAGGGCACCGACGTGGAAGCCGTGGAAGCTGCAATCGAAGGAATTGTCGAGGATGACGAAGACATTCGCCGTCTCTTAACCAATACAACTCTGGAGGTGAACGACATCGACGACGTAACAACCGCCGAAGACGTAAAAAGGGCGATTGTAAAGATCATTGGAGACACACACGAGGACAGTGTGTTAGTCAGGACTCCCCGGCAATTGTTTAGAGGCACACAGATCGCGGTCGTGACGGTCCCAGCCAAGCTGGCTCACAGCATCACGTCGAAGAGGATCATTCGCATAGGATGGACGAATGCGAGAGTTCGGGAGAAGGGTGGAATTCCGAGATGCTACAACTGTCTGCAGTATGAACTCATAGCAACCAAGTGCAAGGAACCGAAGAACCTATCCAAACGCTGCTACCCCTGCGGTAGAGCCACCTCGCCGCCAGATGCCACACTGAAAGACTGGAGGTGCAGATCTGCACCATGAAAGTGACCCGCCGGCCCGCACAACAGTGTAGTGCAGATACGCAGAACTGTGGTTGTAGCAACTCAGTATCCCCTCTCCCCCTGTCAACTCGACTCGGCCTGAAATGCCAGACTGCACCATTGTTATGCATATCTGCACCACACCTGTTTCCCTGACACGTACCACGCCGTAGCCCGGTGCAGCTCTGTCGTGAGCAGTGCACGTTTGGACACGTTTGGGGCAGAGTATGCACTATTCTGCGTGTGAGAATCCGCATTATAGGTTAATGTCATTATGGAAATCTGAGTGCTCTGATCGCTCCGTTGCGCTCGGACCTCTCTCTCTCTCTCTCCTTCTCTCTCTGCCATCTGCGGGCACCCTAGATCTCAGCCCGCGGAGATTCAAAACCAGCCACTGCAGGTGCAGCCAACTGCTGCAACCCAGTCCACACTCTCGCCAACACCTTTGGAGCGTGGTGCTGGAACTACGCAGCAAAATATCAGCGGAACAATAGTGCAGCCAGCTTCTCATCTTCTTACAGATGAGTGGACCCTAATATCGCAAAGTACTCTGGACCTATTTTTTCAACAACATAACATGACTCAGAAGCAGCTCGATGAAGTCTCTCTTGAGACGGCAGGACGCTGTTATTTCCTCGTCACCTCCCACGCCAGCAGTGAGTTAGGTGGACGATCAACTGTTGGCGCGAATGTCGTCTCTTGAGCAACTCGTGGAGAGGCAAAGCTCCCAGCTGGAGGAGCTCCGCCTGGATCGTCTGCTGCTTTTTGAGCAAAATTCTCTCATGAGAGATCAGATCTCGAATCTGACCAAATTTATGACGGATGTCCAGAGTACTTCACGAAATTATAGGACGAATATTAATAGTGAAAACTGTGATGCTAAGCATCCACATCAATCCTCCAGTCCGACTGTTTCATCTGAAACGGGCGCGTCCGTCTACTCGCGTGCTGGGGAGCGGAGCAAGGGAATCAGTGGTGATGGTCTCGAGTCCTGTAAGTTGATTATAAACGGGGCCTTGAAGAAGGACTGCGCTGCCTCAGTCGACGAGGTACGCCACATTTGTTTCGCAGTGCTCAAGACCATTCTCCCCTCGCTGGAGAGGAGG
>JAPYYZ010013379.1:0-14051 GCA_030522705.1 Eretmocerus eremicus | reverse complement strand
ACATTAGTGTTTCCAATAGTTTTAGAGACTCACTCTCTCAACATAAATCAGCTAACACGGTCAGATTTTAACCGACAATCAGGTGTTTTGTCCGATTTCCGGCTAGCTATTGGGAATCACCGTTGTGGACGATGTTGCGCGTGTCCAGGCGCAACTCGAAGAAAACATGGCGTCGAGAAGGGTAATGAAATGCATTGGGAGAATAGGGATCTCCGCTCAAAATTGCTCGGATCGTTTGTACATGGGCCCGCTGACTAATTGGGTCCATCTACCGGTACCTCTTTGGATTTTGAGATGATTAATGGTGTAATTTGATGGGTCAAGCCTCCAAAGTATCTGAATTAGAATGAATCTAGACGGCTCCCATAAAACCCAATGCTATGCAGTATAGATATATCCTTCTTGACGCCATGTTTTCTTCAAGTTGCGCTTGAACACGCGCAACACTGACTACAACAATGGTTTCCAATTGCGAAATATCAGTTTGAATAACCGGATTTCAGTGAAAATCCGACGGTGTTAGCTGATTCATGTTGAGAGAGTCCAGTAATAGGAAAATCTACCATTTGTCTTGCGATGATGATTTTGTATTCTCGTTCTCAGAATGAATTGAATAAGCAAACCAATATACAATTATGGTCTCTCATCGGTCTAACACTTGACTTTACATCTTAGAATTGTGACTAGTACTCCTACAAGGATTGCGAACCTTGGTTGGGTCGGTGTATCAGTTGATTCACAAAAATTACGAGGAAGCAGTCCATTGGATTTATAGGATCTCCATCTGACTCATAGCCTAACATATATATACTCTTGGTGATGTCGTCTGTATCAGGCCACCTCGACCTTGGATAAATTGGATTAATTCTTCTCACCATCTCCAAGTCCGATATGGTTTATAAGGGTGCCAAATGAAAAGTGAGCGGATAATTTTGCTTAATTTATTGGAGATTTTGAATTATACAAAAGTTCGTGCACGATCAGCTACGAAATATAAGTAGATCAATTTGAAGTCGTCAAAGTACTTTGGAATCAGCGGAGATATCAAAATTTACATTTGTGATATCAAGCTCAGGATTTCAAATACCGTTGAATAACTTTACGGTCACGAGTAATTTTACATTTCTTGTCCAAAGTCCCATCTGTATTATCATATCAGCATTCAACATTTTTAGGCTGCGCAGCTCTGCCTTGGACATCTAGGTTTTCGCGGATCATCGACTTGATCTTAGGATATAATTTCAGGAGTAAATTTACGACTGAAGTGTAGCGCTCGAGCAATCCACGGGAGGTATTCTTTAACATTGGTGTAAATTCCCGGCAAGCCTTGCTGACCACAATCACCATAACCATGAGACACAATGCCGAAAAGATGTTTGACTCGTGAATTTTTTGACTCTGCAAGAGGCCCTCCCGAGTCACCAGCGCAAAAATCTTTGCCAAAATTGCCACCGGCGCATATTTGCTTTGTATTCAATTGTCTACTGGAGTATTTCCGGTACTCGGCGGCGCATGAATTTATATTCAATACTGGAACAATCAATTTCTTCGGTTCCTTTCCCCGACTCCCCGTTTCCGTCTCGCCCCATCCCACAACTGTAAGATCGTTCGGGATATCCTCATTTATAGGCAAACATATTGGCCGAACTTTGTCTATGAAAGATACTGGATAACTGAGTAGCACCAGAGCAATGTCGTTTGCGTAATCAGTCTCACTTCCGGCAAACTCCTCGTGTACGTACACATTATCGATGGCTACTTCCAGATGTTTGGGATCGAGTCGTTCGGCTGAGCCCGAAGGATTATAATTCTGGTAAAAGCGCGGATCGAATCTAGCTTCCCAATTGCCCAGACGAACCGAACTGAGAGTCCAATCTGCCGGTATGCCATGGCCCTTTGTGCAGTGCGCCGCTGTTAACACGTGCCATCTGGTTATCAAGGATCCGCCACATCCCAACTCTTTGCCTTCGGCTACAAAAGAAAGATTGCATTCTTGATTGCGAAACATGTTCCTTTCATTGTGGTGAGCATTTCATATGAGGCCCCAAAGATGAGAGATGTTTCTTAAATAAGAACATCTCTCATGGGGGTCTTCTTGGAAGCATATTCAGAGTGTTGGTCATGTATACTGCTTCAATAAAATAATTCGATGAAATATTGACCATAACTTTCATAAAGGCTAGAATTGATTCAAGTTATGAATCCTTTGATCCTTCAAAATCAATACAAACTTGTAAGTTAGAGCCGAGCAACTCTAACCCGAGGAAAACAATTTCTCGAATCAAGAAATTTTGTTTCTCATTCTAAGAAGTTTAATCTGTGAGAGATCATCGCTTTCTCAAAATTGCACGCTCTCAAAACAAGAGATCGCGTTCCTCGTTTTGAGAAATCCTCATATTTCTAGGGTCTTTTTCTCATTTGAGTTTCCCGTCGGAACTCAAGATATCTGTACCTTATTCATCAACTTTGATTTGACTATTCTAATAATTCTAGTAATAATTGGGCTTCGTTGTGTCGAATTAAAAATGAAGGGGATAAACCAAAAACACTCGCGAGGTACTTGAACGGAAATCTTCGGCCGCGGTACACATCTGATAGGTCACTGACATGAGTGCAATTGCGACTGATGATATTGCACTTCAAGTGTCCGGTCAATAAACCTCGAAAGATTAGCGGAGGAGAGCAGGCTCATAGAGAAGATCGGTACGTCAAGTACACGTGTCTCATTATTAATCAATTTGCATCTTACAATCGGAGATTCGGTATTCAAAATGCTTACTGGTGTCATACAGGAGGACTGCTAGCCATGGAAATTCATTCTCCTCAACGTTTTCACCGTAGGATGCGTAATGGTGAGGTATAGGTTTTCTTGGACTATTTACGGGAAGTTTTCTGTCCGGTTCTCTACAATATTCAGGCATCAAGTCTTCCAAACCCTGGAATGGGTCATAGGGTTTCTGCAGTTGTGGTGAATTAAAAGGATATAGTTGAGGGTGGACAAACTCCCCGAACTGCTCGTGTTGATAAGTTTGTTGTGGAATGTAAGTCTCCGGATAAGTAAAATCGAATCCAAATCCAGACCGTAAAGAGACGGTGGCGTTCGATGGGTGATTGCCTTCAACAGCTGACTTGTTTGAGGAATGTTGATTATTGACGTTCACTTCTGTCATTGTTTGATTTTGGAGAATACTTTTCCCCGAGCACTTTTCATCATGATCATTGCAACCATTGGATTCTTTCGTATCATTTCCTGGTGCTCCTATAAAGTGAAAATATTTGATAATAATTCAAGTTCCGTGATTCTCAAAGTTCCAATCTTAGAATCGTCCTAGATAACAGCTATCTTGAAGAAATAGCTCAAGCTATCCAGATCAGAATTTACTCCTGAATTGTGCTATTTCCGTTGATAATCAGTATTTTCTTGGCCTTCAAGAGCGAATTTTTTGAGTGCGCCGGAAAATTTTTTTCCTCTCAAAATAGTAAATGGCCTTCGAAAACAAGATGAAAATACAAAAATTAGAGGGGCCAAAGAATCGCATATTTTTCCAGCTCTAGCAAGCGATTGTCAATAGTTATCGAGATAATTCTCGTGTGATTATTATTCCCATGGTTTGGTACATTTTTCAGAACTTTTTCAGATCCACCCATGCTTTCATATCAAATTTATAGTGAATTCTCGAAAAAACTGATTGAACAAGTATGTATAATCGTCCGTCAAAGGATTGAGAGTATCAACCTTGCTGATCACGGATTTTGCAAGAACTTAAGGAATCGTTTCGTTTTGGTGAAAAATAAAGATATTCCGAAGGGTTTCTTAGTCCCTTATGACCTCTGTTCTGGCTTACAGCTGCTAAGGTTTAAATGTCGCAATGAAGGACCCGCAGGACAAAATCCTTCGAAATATCTTTATTTCTCACAAAAACAAGATGATTCTCCAAAGATTGGGCCCGATTCATGGTCCGCAAGACACCTGCCGAAAAATTGATGCTTTACTTGCGAGTTTGACGAAATCAAAGTAGATGGAAAATTATGAAAAACGTAGTTCTCATAAGGTGTAAGTACTCGAATCTATCACAAATGTGATACTTCTATTCAAATCAATACAGAATAATCAAACTCTTGGCTTTTCAAAGCTACAGTCTCTTTTGAGAACTGCTAATAACTATAACGATTCGTTAGGAAAATCTTTGGTCATTATACGATATTATCGTGTGCCTGTGATGTAGAATGAATCAATTATCAAATGAATCAATTTTAAATATTTGTAAAAGTAAAATAAGGAGATATGATTAATGATGCAACATGGTTCAAAAATGATGTTCAAATTTCGATATAAAAATGAATGCAGAGGATGGAGTTTTTGATCGATGGAGCTGAAAATGGACTGTGATCATGGCTGACTGATATTGAATAAGCTCTCGGAATTTTGGTGAAGATCGATCGAAAAGTTTAGGAGTTTTTGTGAGACGAACGAAAAACAACGCATACACACACATATGTTCGGACAAATGGGCGATGTCTAAAATGATAATGCACGGCATGGGGGTGAAAAATGCAAAAATAGAGACTTTTTGAGGAAAAATTTTCGTACGAGTACAATACATTTTTTGAGAAAGCGACTTATCTTGAATCAAAGAACATTGGAAAATTGTGGAAGGAAGCGAAGCAATCCGGGTTTCAGAGTAGCGAGATTATGCGATCACTCACTTTCGCATTTCAGGTAGAGGCTATGGCACGGATATATGCATAGTTATAATATTGCGATGAGTGAACCTTGGAAAAATTTTGAAACCGATCTGGGTAATTTTCTGATTGGTATCTCTACGAAGGAAATTCTTGGCAAAAAGCCAAGGACAATACATATTTCAGGTCCGAAGAGCTAAGATGAAAAATTTGATGCAACATACTAGATACAAACTCACGGGAACAAGATCCTTCATCTATATTGAGATTATATAGGGGCATAAATGAAAAAGAATCGTTATCGATATCAGTGAATTTACGTAACGATTTGAATGTTTCAAAAAAAATTTTACTTGTCTAATTAATCAACAAACCTATGCTTCCAGGTGCGCACTGCAAAAGTATTAGAAGCAAGACACACGTTTCAACCCTGAAGATCTCCATAGTCTCCACAAGATCCAAAACGAGAATCCGCAAAGCAAAGTCGGTATGTACGATTTTTGGTCCGCAATTTATACTGTAGTGCCCAATAAATCTCCCCAAAGAAACACGCGTCGAGCTGTATTATATTGGATGAACAGAGCAATGAATAGGCACAGCTACTTCTTTTGAAATGTCCAAATATGGAAGGAAGGAATATATCTCATTAATGCCATAGATATCTTTCGAGTTGAATGATTTCTAGACTCAATCCCAAGCCATGACCAGAATTACTTCAAAAATAAGCGATTATGCTTCATTACTGAACGCTAATTCTGCAGCGAGAAGCTGCAGTCGATCAGTTCGATCTGCTTTGATTTCTCAAAGAGAAAACTTGTGACTTGGTACTGAAAGAATTGTGATTCCTCTCCTTTCATCCACTGATTTCCTCACTATCAATCATCTGAATCAACAATTTATGTTGCGGACACTCTCTTATTCCATCTATAGAGATATTTTGATTGGAGCTTTCCTTTATCCACGTAGGTCGCTAGTAAAAGACCTTTAATACTTCTTTGTGCACGGATAAATGTTTGCGTCGCAGGAAATACGTAAGATCCGTGAGATCCGGCTCATCATAGGCTAGATAGAATTTTCAAAAACTCTTGGGCGAATTTTCCAATGAGCATCAGCCAACATTTTACTTAAATTCAACCGAACTTCCTGTAAATTGACTATTGTAGCTCGTTTACAATCTGTCCAAGGCTGTTCGGGATATTTGTAAGAACAAGATTGAGTGCATCTTACTACACTGCTCGGCAGATGGTGATGACTGGATAAAAAACTTTCATACAAACAGATGATCATTGTACATTTCTTGACATGTTATTTGCAGGAGGTAGATGGGGTCTTCTTTGTTAATTTGGTCGAGCAAAGTTTGTTGTAGAGACTCAACGGTTCGCCTGTCAAAATTTTATGGGCCTTATGAAAGCCTCGATCAAGACTGTAATATGGTCGTACGTCAAAAAAAAAAAAAAAAAAAAAAAAAAAAAAAAAAAAAAAAAAAAAAAAAAAAAAAAAAAAAAAAAAAAAAAAAAAAAAAAAAAAAAAAAAAAAAAAATAGTGCGTGTCACGCACGCACATACTAGAGCAATATTATGAATAGTTATGACAGAGAAATTGATATGATTTGCACTAGGCTGATGAAATAATTATCATTATAATACCAACATCGAGCTGAGGTCCGGCTTCGCCTGCTTGTCTAGAACAAGGCAAAGCAAAAGTACGCTTGTTTAAACTCTTTTTTCTTTTATCAACGCATACTCATGCTCTTTTTAGGGTTATTCTACAGAATTTACAGTTTCAGGTGGGTTCAAATCACCGAAGCCACCGAAAAGACATTTATGAAGATTCACAGTGGTGCCGGTCAGGATTCAAACCCTGGACCTTTTGCGTTGAAGATCAGGACCTTATTCGTTCGGTCGGGTCGAGATCACCGTAGGTTCAAGAGCGTTACACTCTGCGGCCTAGTAAAGATACCATTTTTTGCCAGACAATTTCGAAGGTTTGTCAGACGGCAAGAAAAGACCTAATCGATTAATGATGAAATGTAACTTGAAGACAAAGAATGCTACAACTGTTCATTTCTCTTGTGAAGGATATTCTACAGATTGTAGAATCCCCTTTATTAATGATCAAAATACGAAATATACTGAATATATTCCGAAAATTCAATCCGAGATCAGTAGTGGGAAAATTGGATTGGTGGTTTGGAAGGTTCCACTATTGCAAGAAAGAAATTTACTTCCTGAAAGTAATGAGTAGAGTGTATTTTATTGAGTACTTGACCTAATTATAAAAGATCATTACTCATCCCAAAATCATATAATTTTTTGGGACTGGTTAGTCTTAGTTTGCGCCAGGTTGAGTCTTGAGTCCTGTAGATTGAGGCAGCAAATGACGACTACTGTATTCTTTGTATGTCACTACAGGAGAACGTTGACGGGGGCTTATATGAAGGCTCAATTCAATATTACTCAGAATCCAAGGCATAAAAGAATAGACTCTGGTGTAGACGGCAGGCCAATCTATGGTACCACAAAATCGATACCCGAACGATGTGATTCCAACAATGCGATAAGCATTCACAGCACCAAGTCTGAACGTTTCCATGAGGGGTCCACCGGAATCACCGCTACAGGTGTCCTGAACGTTACCACCAGCGCAGACTTGGCTTGATCCCAACAAATCAATTTTCCGTGTATTTTTCAACTCACAACTGACGAGTGGTACTCTGGCTTTCAATAATTTCGAGGAGGGTTTCCCATTTTCTGTCAATCCCCAACCCGCAACAGTTAGGTTCTTATTGATTTCCAAGCTGCTCGGCAAACATATCGGTTTCACAGTTTTGCTGAATTCCACGTCTTTAACGAGCTTGAGCAGAGCGATATCATTGAATTTGTTTCGATGGTGCCCATCATAATTGAAATGTACTATCATCCTTTCAATAGGAACGTCCATGTAGTTGGGAATGGTGCAATCCACATTAGAGCTCCACGGAGATGAAGATTTTTTTTTGCAAACTGGATTGGGACTGCGTTCTGTTGTACCCAGCCTCACTTCTCTGAGCTGCCATGTCGATGGTATATTTACACCCGTGACACAGTGCGCAGCTGTCAGAACGTATCGATTGCTTATCAAAGATCCACCACAGGCTGATTCTTTTCCTTCGGCTGTATGGAACAAAATCCAAAACGATCAGAGAAAAGCGCTGTTGTAATGTAAATTCAAAGCCGCGCGGTAAGCATGCACGTTGAACTTTGTACCCATCATTCTCGAAAACCCTCACAATTTGGGTTGAACGGAGAGTTGACGAATCTTTGTCTTCTTGTCATTTGGCTGAGACTGCAAGAGTGACAGAGAATAATGGGACAGAATGAGGGCACTCTTGTAGAGGTTAGGTTTTACGTATTGACAACTTATTTCCATTGTTCTTTGACACTCTTGCGATTTGTGCCAAATGATGAGAAGACGAATCTATAAGTTAGATGATAGCAAAGATTCGTCAAATCCTTGTTCAACCAAATCGTGAGGGTTTTTGAGGATAACAGGTGCAAAGTTCCATGCGGCTGCCATGTTCCAGCGCGGCTACTGCACTGCCAGAGTACTCTCCAGTGCTTCGTACACGCCATGTCGCGGTCAAATAGTACATTACGCACCTAGGGAGTGAAAGAGGGTTAGTCCCTCTCGGGTGAATATTATCGCTGAAGGCGACCTAGAAGCGTATTATACTTTTTACTACGAGGGAGAGAAAGTACGTGTGGGTCCCGCTCGGCGGAGCGGGAGAGAATCACGTACTTTTTTCCCCGTGTGGTGAAAATGTATTTTGTTGATAAAAATTTTTCCAAACAATCAGAAACTATTTGAAAGATACCGCCATCTGCGGGGAATTTTTCTACAAAGTTTCGTGGAGTAAGGTGCAAAATTGAGCTCTTAAACTCGCGGGAACTTAATAGAGACGATAGGAATTTTTCCCGTAAGCTTGTGAGCTCAATTTGATTTTGTATCTTTCTTCCCGAAATTTTTTTAAAAATTTGTAGAAAAATTTCCCGTAGGTCGCGGTATCTTCCAAATAGTTTCTAATTGCTTAGAAGAATTTTTTCGTAAATGAGATACATCCTGGCACGGAAGCTGCAGGTGAGATTTTCTCTCTTAAGTGAATATTGCTATGACTAGGACCATTCGTCTCGTGATTTGTGAGGAAAGAAGGACGTGTCCGCTTATCTAGGGCAGATTCACATGTAAACAATGACTCACTTCAACTCGAGAGTTCTTTGTGATCAATCAACAACAAATTAGTCTCAACGAGTAAGGAAAATTGAAGAATAAAGAGGGACGGATGTGCTGTACGAGATCAATGATATTGACATTCCAGAGTCGGTCCTACGGTGGTTTGAGAAAAACTGTATCGAATCTGTTATTGCGATCATTACCACGTGTTCATGTCCACAAATTATTCAATTCCGATCATAAGTATTGAACGCTATGGGAGTACCTTGGCAGAATCGAAAAAGAAAATGGGAAAACAATGATGACTCGTAATTATCTGGTACGTTGATTAAAACGGTTAGACGGCCGATTGAAAATATGACTGCAAGCTTATTCGGGAAATTTTTTATCCCAGATTAACGAAATGCACCTAGAGTTGCGATTTTTGCCATTCAGGAAAATACGATGCAAGGATACATACGCGTATGGTACTGAAGGGCTACCATCCACGGGAGTTCACCCTCGTGAACTGCTTGTCCCCGTGATATTCGTGTGATTGTGTCTTGGAGGCCACAACTGCTCGGCAATATATTCCTTACGGAAATTGATGCGTCGCTCTTCAGATGGGAAATTTCGGTTTTCGATTCAATGGGACGAAGGAAAGCCTGAGATTCAAATGAGGGATTAGAATTCTTCCTTCCAGAGTGTGAAATCCGTCGATAAGGAGCAGCATCGCCGAATGCCCCACTCCGTACTCCAATTTTTTCATCGGATAACGACAAACCTAAAAAGCTACTATTGCTATTACTCGATCCCATCGAATTTTCATCTTGAGGATGACGTTCCTGCGAACAACCACCATTCTGATCTTCACAGCCAAATCTATTTTCTTGCTCATTTTCTAATTCCTCGTTGATGGGATATGTCGGAACTTCAACAGTAGTTGACTCGTCAGTCTCATCATTTGAGTTTTTTGGGCAGCAAATCTTGGGTGAGGGACAGTCAGAATACTTGATTGGATGATGAAACCCTGATTCATCGACTACACCGAGTGTCTCGGCCTCAGAATTTGTTACGCTCGAACCTGTTGGTGATGGTTCGTCTGAAGTTGTGGAACAGTGCTCTCGCAACTGGCAAAAACCGAGCAGATTTGATTGCGTAAAACATTTCTCGTGCTCTGCAATTGACAGAATATATTTTTCTTTTATTTAATATATACTGCTGAACTCGGCATAATTCATTTTTTGAAGGGATGAGTTTCCAAATACTTAAACGGTATTTCAAGTTGACTAAAGTGGAGTGATTTTGACTGAGTTTTGTGACACTCGAAGGTTCTCATGACTCGCTCTCAATTTCTTCATTCTGAGCTGAGAAATACATATTTACCCTCAAAAAGAAACGATATATTCCCGGGAAATTACTTTTCGGGATATTTTTTGTTGGGAAACAATAATAACATGTTATTACGAGTATTGTATAGAATCCAGTCAATGTTTTGTTAAATTCAATTATAATTGACGAATTATCTCTCTTTTTTGCTCTTCATACCTATACTTCCAGAGATTGCTACAGCCAAGATTGAGGCCAACACGATGCCTCTCATTTTGGCAGCCCCAAGAATTTCAAAGTCCATCTACTGCTGATCAAAAGCTACTGCAGACTGGAAACAGTGGTAATCACGATTAGATGAAGGAACGAACGTAACCAGCAAACTTGATTCGTATACAATTCCATGAAAAAAGCGTGATATCGACTCGGATCTTCGCAATTTATACCCATACCCACGAGCGATCGCGCCAAGAGATATATAATTGAATGAAAGCCCCATGTCAAATTGTATTTGTGCGATGAGACGGATGAGGTATTGAAGTCTCGAAATGCGCATATAATAATTTAATGTCATCTATTATCCTCGATCAATAGACATCCTTGGAAGTTTAAAGAGCTCCACAATGCGAAATAGAGCAGGAGATTTATAGGCTCAAAAATAGATAATAATCGATATTTGATAGAAAAATTTGAATAGGCTGATGAAATACTGAATAATTTTATATGTCATCAAAAGCATGGGGATTTGACGTATACTATTCTTCAGAATATTGAAAAAGGAAGATTCTCGTGGGCAATAGCGAAGGCGATCGGGCGCGAACCTATAGTTTTAACTATATTTTTTATTTTATAAATCTTCTTTGCCGGTAAAGAAATATCCATACTTTTCAATCTTCTTGAAATGATTTCACTAGAACTTACAAAAAATGTATGATCCTTCGAAAAAGAGAGATTCTAGGCTTAATTAGGTGTCCGAAAAGATCGAAATTTTACGAATGCACGCAATCCTTTGATTCTGAAATTCGTTCCATTGATGACCATCAAATATAACCTCCAAAATGATTTGTTGCCAAGGGCAATTTGATCGTGTCTGTGAGAACAAAGTTACAGAATTTTGGGGACTAAAGGATAGAATTCTAGCTAATTTATCATCGCATCCGTCACTTTTTCATACTCAAGCAAGATTTCATCAATTTAATAAGTCCAATCATCTGTGACTCCGGAGAGAAAATTATCAAACCGATCTCTGCTATCGATCATTCTGAAGTCAATCTGAGGATAGCTGTTGAATGAATTATTGAAAGGTGGAATCCGAGCTGTTGAATGAAATAAAAATTGAAATTGACAAATGACATACACGTGCAGGATATGAGTATCCTTTTAGTTAACTCAAATTCAAAATTCTTGAATTTTAAACATTTATGAATTTTTCATGGAGTATTCTAAGACAGATATAGAGTACCGACGTATCAGAGAAGTCTGTCATTTTAAACATTGAGTAACTTTCCTAACAGAATAGAAAAGTTCAGGCTGAGATCTGAAGAAATTGGCTCTCGCAGATGTAACCCGCTTGTTGTGAGCTCCAATATTTCAAGAAAATGAATGGGTGCCTCGGAATTCATTATGTCTGTCGCATCTGAAAACTTTGAATGCCTTTCTGAGGTCCTTGCTCATTGACTCAGCAAACCAAAAAGACTTTCGAAATACGGGTCTATTAGAAACACGTCAGATTGCACAACAGATTGCACGACAGATTACTCGTTGCGCGAGTGCCTCTGGGATCTAGAGCTCAATATTTTTGCTATCGGGGCACCCAAGGGATAGTTTAGTTTTTGGAAGCACATCGAATTCCGTTACAAAGATTTTGTCTAGCCCGTATCTTGACCAAAGCCGGCTTCGTAAGAGCTCGAGTGTGCGCCCTTTGGAGATTAGAAGTTGACGTGTCTTTAACACTGACCTTCAAAATTGATCCCTCTAGCCTTCATGAGATTTATTACATAAGTTTATTTGAATCGATCCTTATGATTCCACCAGTTTTGCGGAATCTTCCGTCGAGAATTTGGCCCCTTCGTAAAATGATTGAAAAATAGAATCTCCATCCTTTGGAATATTCTGTGAAAAAATCCCAATAAATATCAATGATGTTCGAATACATCGAACTGATAATCTACAATTCTTCACGCTCATCACATGGGGATTCTGGTTACCATTTCAAAAATTGTCTAAAAACATGGTCCGAACATCCCTGCGAGATTTTGCAGAGGAAAATCCATCGTCCAAAGATTCAAGAAGTACAGTGCGGATGATACTTTTTTCCCATACATACACTGTAAAAAATTTTTGGAAAAAACTTCATCCACCTGGTTGAAGTTTTTTATTCAACTTCTGGTTGGATACAATACTCAACCGTCTGGTTGAATTTATGTTCAACTATTTAGTTGAGATTTAACCAACTGGTTGAAATTCAACCAGCGGTTGAATTTTTGGTTGAAAGTCAACAAATTTCTTTCAGTGTGTTTCGCTACTTAGAAGTCCTTCCTCTTCCTTCGATTTTTCGACCATTCTAAGTCCGGAGGCCCTTCTCCATGAATTATATTTGTTGATTCCATTAACAAAGGGGATTCGTGTTTGGAATATGATCGCTCAACCATCTGCTCCGTTGAGGGTAAGCCATTATGAACAAATATCTCCCAAATCTTCAACAAAGATGAAAGCTAGAACATCAGTCCGAGGGCTACCCACATCCCGAGGAGTCATCCGAAGTAGCATCGGAAAATTCAACCACCTTGTTTAAATTCAACCACCTGGTTGAAAGTCAACGACCTGGTCGAATTTTTTATTCAACCAGTGGTTGAATTTTGGTTGAAAGTCAACCAATTTTTTACAGTGTATCTTAATGCCTAAATGCGTTATAATTTTCTTTGCAGGTAAATAGTAGAGATCAGCGGGGTGGGTTGAACAGGGCGATATTGGATATCTCACCTCCGAGCAATCTCTTTCGTTTTCTGGTGCATTGTTAACTCTTTGGCGATACAAATACACCTTTCAAAGATATCCAGGCCATCGAATTCGTACCCCAACAATTTCAAACAGCTTATTCTTTAACATTTTTGAACAATTTTGCGATTTTTTGCTGCTGCAAAAGTTTAAATAGCCCCCAAGCCTGGGTCGTACCCATATTTTTACCCTGACATTAAGAACATACGCCAAAAGGCGAAGATTCTTACACATTTTGGGTTAAAGTCGATCAAATTGGAGCCAGTTTATCGCAACTTCACGAAAAAGTGTGATGTGGGCCGATGACAGACAACCCACGTGAATGAGTGGACCGGTTCCTGATGGATCAAATTCGTGGTAAGAACTCGTCTATTCCATCGCCCTTCAAAAGGTATAGCGAAATCTTCAGTGTCAATCCGAGCTTTCCAGCGTAACCCCACTTTTTTACTATTCTTTGAATTACGAAGAAAAACTTGCAACATATTCATCGTAAGATAACATGGATTTGGTTTTAGAAGCTGTGTCCAAAATCGACCCCTGGTTTGGTTCAATATCTCATTCAACACTCTACTTGAAAATTCAATACCACTTTTCCAGCCAACGGAAAAAGACAGTTTGTGGTAAATGTTTGATGGCTAGATGGCATGTGATAACAGCGGCGTATTGCGTGGCTCGTGACTATATAGAACCAGATTGGATTCTCAGTTCAGTTCGTTTGGATTTTTGGGTAGTTAGATTTGATCCGTATTGCTTCACTAATCCGAAACCTTGGGACCCTTCTTCAGGCTGCACACCCAAACACCTGCACGTTGCTGTAGAGGAAGTGCTTCTACATGAGAATTTTGCTGGAAGTG
>JAPYYZ010013376.1:0-15165 GCA_030522705.1 Eretmocerus eremicus | reverse complement strand
GGACCATCGATTAAATCATTGCTAGGCATGAAAATCTCTTACCCGCTCATCGCTCCACCGACGGCTCGATATTCCTCCTTCCCAGGCCTCAGCCCTAAACTGCAAGATAAACGATTTGGGCGTGGAAGAGACGGTCTGATGAGGTCGTTTCCCTCGAGCCTATTACGCGGATGCCGCTCGGCCGAGCAGCGAATTGAATAGAGTTATGACGGGTAAAACTGGCTTTGCGGATCGAGTGGCGCCGAGCTAGTCGCGTGTACTTTGGCCCGCTCGTTCGGCTCACGGAGGCCACAGCCGAGCTCGGGACTCTGCTGCCCCGGGGTCTATTCTCGGCGATGAGTGTTTCGAGTCCCCCGTGTGTGCCCGGCTGACCTCTCGCAAGCGATCCCTCGAGCGAAGCGGCCTTTGTTCCTCCCGCGTGGAATTACGAGTTTGCGTTTGAGGCGCTTCTGTGAGCATAGTTTTGGAGAAACTTGTTCTCTGTGCCCTGGACTCGTATGTTGGAACGCCAATATTGGCTGGTCGGATCGGACGAAGAATCCAGTATTGGAAGGAGTCAGTGATCCAGTATCAATTGAATTTGGGCATTCGGTCCTTTAGGGAGTGGATCGATGCATGATTTATTTCGACTCCACTCGCAAGCTCGTTTCTCCGGAAACTCTTTACTCGTATCCAGAATCTCAGGGTATCTTGACTAGCTTCCACTTCCAGTTCTCAATTGGTAGGAATAGGCTCTATGTTCGCGAATGAAAGTCCCATGTACGGGTAAAGCTTCTACTGGAATAACTCTCTCCGCTGAGAAGCTTGTCAATCTCGATAAAGTCGTTACATCTCCATTTCCCGGCGACCGAGATAGTTCTAGTCCATAAAACAGCGATACAGAGCTACATAAACGAGAGAGTACGAGTGTCGGGTTGGTCTATGCAGATTCCGAGCGCGCCTGGACGTCGGCCAACTGTGTGGGTTTTCACTTCGCGAACGCGAGAATCCGATTCGGACGAGTGTACACGTGTAACGCCTCTGGCCGCGGTGAGTAAATCAAGCGCGCGAGGTCGTGTCGCTGTGAATACTTCATTCGTCAATCCCTCGTTGACGCTGACTCCGTGGTGTAATCGCATGATTCGATAATGGCGAAATCCACAGGGAGGCCAAGCACGGTGAGACGTGGTAACTTCCTTTCGTGTCTCTGTGAATTGTTTGGCGATCTAATCTCACTCTGATTGGACGTGTATGAAAGATGGAGGGATGAAGTTATCATAGCAATGAAAAGCTTTGGCAAATTTCCTGTATCAAAGACACTCGAGATCGCGTGACCCTTTCTGCGGATATCATTCGCGCAAGCGAAGTCTGAACAATTCAGAAGCGTCTAATTATTAGAAGCTTCGTAATTTCTACATCTCGTCTATGAAATGATGTACCTGAGCAAACACGTAAATTTTACACCCGGCCTTGTTTCAAGTTATTACTTGGAAGATATTTCTCGAACCTATTTATCGATAGAGATGCTACGTAGACTGATCTGTACTGTTTTTTCTTCCTCTTTTTTCAATCGAATCACACTTTTTGTGCCATGATGATGTATCCTTGTCAGATTTGTATATGAAATTCAATGTAAAAAATGTAACCCTAACATTGTATGATCCTTCGAAAATGTGTATAGAACTGTTATTGGTAGATTTTGATTTTTGTTATCACTAGCTTCCTTTTCCTCTCTTTTCTTTTCTTTTCTTTTCCCTTTTTGCTTCTTATTTCAATCTTTGATTGCGTTCACCAGTACACCAGGCTAAGAATCCTTGTGTCACTTGTCCACCCCTCACAATATATGTACATACCTCTGTAAAGTGTAGACCATGTTGGACCTAAGAGTCCTTAGTCAGAAATGAATTCTATTCTATTCTTATTCTATCATACCATCCAGAATCTAACTAATTAATCGATATGATTTCATCCAGTCATCGAGATCAGACAACTATCACTGGTCCTCTCCGTTTTCTACGCTGAAAAAAACTCATTCAAAAGTGATGAAAAATTTTCTTTTAATCATACTTCTTGAGGAGTAAAACATTGCAAGAACATCACTCTGAATACTCAATTTTCATCAAAGTAGAGTGAAGCCTGATCTCTTGTTTCGAAGCTGTAGACATTTTATTTCGACTCACATTGTTTATTAAATTCAAATCGAGTTTGATTCTTGACCGCTAGAGTGATCAAATGTTCGAATCTCAAGCGTTCCGAGTTCGCGAGTCGGGAACGAGCGAGCAGCTGGCTATACGGAGATCGTGCAGGTAGTGTCGCGTGCAGTCTTCTGCCGATCATGGCAGATGAATTCGAATCGACCGAATATTCTGGAAACTCTACGGCTCTTCCTCCCTACTTCCGCGCTCTCTCCTCGCGGGTCGCCTCCGGTCAGTATCTGCGGGATCGTCGCGCAGACAATGCTCATGTCCGCGCTCAGCCTAATTCACGCGCGCAATCGCGGCGGCACCGGTGCCCTGTTCCCACTCGTTTTTCACAATCTCGCGGTTTGTCTTCTTATTAACCAGTTTTCCACACGCTTCCATTCACTAAGGATTCATTCCCACGAATCTCGCGTGTGGTTATAGTGCATCCCTCCCGAATTTCCAAAATCGCTTCCACTGTTTCGACCACTCAGGAGCTCAGACTCTAAAAAAGAGGGACATCAAAACTTCTCTACGGCCGATCGGAACCAGCTATTCTGGATCCGAATATTCCCCGAGAGCAGATATTTTCTACCCACCAGTGGAACAGGTCTGGCTTTGGTCAGACGGCCTTTGTGCTGTGCGCATGCCGCGCCGCCCACTATAGGGTCTCTCCTATACATGCATTGTCACTGCAGCGGGCGTTAGTATAGCGGGTGCTCGGCGGGACTCCTGCTAAGGATGGCCGTAACTCACTCTCCCGCCTCGAATGAATTCCTACACGCGCGGAAGCGTCGCAGCGCCACCAGCCTTCTTAGCTTCTCAATTAACTTTCTTTCCGCCAGTTCGCGACGAGGCCTCGTTTTTCATTCGCACCCTCGCTTTTCAATTTCCAGCCGCTCGCGGCACCAACTAGAACTGCCGAGCAAGTGCCGCCTGCAGTTGTTGGCTCTCATAAATTGAGAGCTGTGCGTGGTCGAGAAATTAAAACTTAACCGGCGAGTTCTTTGGATCTTCTTTGCATCCGCGAGGAGACGATTTTTTAGTAGAGAGACTGGAGTTTGGTTGCGTGTGGTTCGTTGTTGGTATTTTAGAGGATACATTTACGAATTGCTGTTTGCAAATCGTTGTCTGTTAGAAGAATGAGGATCTATATGTGTGATACGATATTTTTCCATCATGAAACGACAATCAGATTAAGTTCTTCTTAATTGGAGACTTTTTACTGTTCGAATTCATTCTCTCTCTTCCTATCTATGGATGGGATTCACGAATTCCAAGGAAAACCCTTTGTCTCATTCCTTTCGCTGATCGTCAACCACGACGTTATAGAATCACTACAACTCGAGTCTTGTGATTCCACTGGACAGTTGAATTCCGACTGATTTGCGTGCACCGTCTTACGCAGATTATTCTTGATACAAATCGAATCAAATTTTTTTTAAATTATTGTGTCGTGAATATCAGAGAGGTTTGCCTATTTGTGATAGAAAGTAATCATCCGGGATTCTATAAATCAGTCTGAATCGTTGATTGTATATTTTGATACAAGAGCGCAGAAGCTTAGCTTTCCAACGCCAAGTGATATCTTTGGCCCAAGCCAAGGGTGAGGGTTGGAATGATCACATAGTCAGGAGAATCAGCTCCTCCAGCCATGTATGAATAACAAATTTCTCACAATCTGTACGAAAAAGTGTCAGATCCGTGTAAAAATGGCATTTTTATGCTCAGTTCATCCGAAAAAATGTAGGCTTATCATTACAATCTTTCTATCATTGTGACCTTAAAACTTGTTTATATCACGGGTCGTATGTGATGAGTATCAATGAAGCTGCCTTCTTGTCCAAGGAAATTTTCACATTTATCGCGTTAATGGATGTAGAGCAATTCATTACTCATTGTTGAATTTTGCACAAAACTCGTTACGAGAACTTTAGAGCTCTATTCTCGGGTTTACTCCGACATTTATGCAGTAAATGAACGTTGAACTTGATTCATTTTAGCCTCACTCTGTTGCTTTTGCAACCCCACGCTGAAATTCCTTAGTACTCTCGAAATTTCATCGAGAGAATCATTCTGTGTTCATTCAGAGTATGTCACTCGAGTTTCCCAAATTGAGACATTTTTAGGACGCCGTTAGAATATCGAACTGACTGGATGTTTCGAAGTTGAGAATATCTCCGCTTGTTCGTGCGCTTGTACGGACGACATGGTTATCCCTACTGCAAGTACCTTCATGAATCATCAGACTTTCCAATTATTCTCTATGCTTTTTTGCTCTCGATACAATCAAGACCAGAGTTTTGAAATAATCCTCTGGTTCAGGAAGAAGAATGAATAAAATAGAATAGACAGAAAATTGACGGAAATGTATTGTAAATGTAACCAACCGTTCTGAAGAAGAATCTCGATTTCTCACTCACAGTTGGCCTCATTATATCTCTTGAAAAGAATATTTAGAGAGATGGAAATGTGAAGCTGGCAGTGGATGGCAGGAACCACGGGCTCGCCTCTCTTCTAGAATCCTCTTGTAATTGATACATGGACCATAAGTGATAGGATTTTGGATTTTTTCCTCAATTCATCAATCTATCTCTATCTCAACTATTTGTGTATCAAATCTTTCATCCTAGATGATTCTTCCTATATCTAAATTCCGAATAGAGTACCCGACGAGTTTTGAGAAATATCAAATCCAGTGACGTAAGTGCACTTTTCAAAAATTCTAGTGGCCGCTTGGGATGCCTGCCAGAATGACCCTAGCAAATTTTTCCAACTCCAAACGCTCAACTCGATGCCTCGAATTTCATACAACACGCCAGACTTGGACAGAAGGTTATACGGTAACACGAAAATTGAGATTCATTTTTGGCATTCTGGAAAGCCTCCAAACACCCTCACACATTCACCAAACTGGACTACCTCCGCGCACAAAATCCTTCAAAACCAAGCCAACTGTGAACAGCCAAAACACCCGTCACCACCGCTCATTCCGCTCATCTCTCCTCTCGCCAAACCATTCCCCAAACGAGCAGCACCTGCGACGCGACATCTCTCACCTGTCCCCAATCGCAGCCTCTATCCACAGACGGACGCGTCGCATCCGATCTCGCATCGCCGCAGATTCATTAGAATCCTCCCTCGCTCACCTCCTCCCACCCCCATCTACCCCGATAACGACCACACTCGTGCGGTATACCTAAATAATGGTCGTCCAAGTCCACGTTTCCCACTCAGACACACACGCACACACAGAAATGTGGAGTTTAGCCGATTGGCCCGCCGCGGCAGCGCTTAATCATCGCCCGATCGAATTCAAATCTCGCGCGCTCATACGTGACCGAGTCCGCCTGGCGCTTCGCTGGAATATTCGCAGAGCTTTGGGATGTGTGCGGGTGTCGGGTGGGTCCCGGGTGCGATTATGGGCTCGGAGCAGCTTACAAGCTGACGTTGCTGTATATACATGCAGTTGGGCGACGACGACGAAGCTTAACGAGGCAGAGATGGCAGCTCTGATTGAAACGCGCCCCGGAGACGCGGAGAGCTGTCGAGCTTGCGTGGCAAGAGGCGTCGACGCGTGTGTGAGTTGAAGGTACGTGCCGCGACTGACTCGAGGCTTTTTCCGGGGGAGGAATCGACGGTACGCAGCCTCTGCACGTGTGAATATAACCGGATCATTCGAGAGGCTAGAGGCGAGAGAATTTTAGCTGACGTTGCTCGGGTGATGGTTCGGCTATTAGACAGTACAGTGTTTTGAGTTCCTGATTTTAGGGATGAGAGATGTATGAGGAACACAATATTGTATTTTGAGAACGAAGATGTTCCTTGACGCTCGGTATCGTTCTACTTTCAACTTTGATAAAAAATTCAGTTTTCGAACTTGAGAAAAAAATTGTTATTATGCACATCTCACTACAATTTTCCCTGTTTCTTGAGTCTTGCAAAAAATCTTATTTCGAGATGGTTAATCGAATCTTGAGTCGTACAGCTTACAGAGGCGCTGCTTCCAAAAAATGACGAATGAGTTATCACTAGTCATTCCACATTTTGATACGAACGTTATTGATACTAGCCTCCAATCATCACATTATGTTTTCAGACGCTTCGTCTCACTGACAGAAGTTCATTGAGATATTATCAACTAAAAACTGTATGGCTGTCAATACCTCTGTCGAGTCTGAGACTCTTACTCGTTGTCAGGATTCCTAGGTTTTACATGATTCTCATGTGCTAAGTCTATTAACATCAGTAAAAAGCTCAGAACTCGCAACGACAGATGAGCTGAATTACCCAAACCCAAAATTCACACTTCAGTTGTTTCTCAGGACGTGACATACAGCGCGCAAAAATAGTAGAATTCCAAATCTAGAGAGAGTATTCACTTTTTCCATACATGAATCACTTCTGATCCAAAAGTAGCAAGCAATCTGAACCTCCTGCAAAGAGAAAAATTTCAATCACAACTCAGCCCAGAAGGCAAGGCAGCAGAGAGTACGAAATAGTGGCCGAGTGTCACGGACGGAATTTTCGCTCGCAGAGAAATTGCGAATTCGGGTCTGTGGCGTACGCCTGGCAAAGTCGGCTGATTAAAGCTCGGAAACGTGTCGGAAGAGTCGGCAAACGATCCTTTCCTCCCTTGGCCATTGCAGAGCGGCGCGTTTCACTCCGCTAATCCGGACTAAGCCAAGCCTGACCCAACTCGGTATATATTCGCAGCGCGCGCAATATAGGGCTGCTCCGTTGTGCCGCTGCGCTCGTTCCAACTTCTCTTTCATTGCGCCCTCGCACGTGAGCGGCTGCTGCTGCTGTTGCAGCAACAGAGGCAGTAACGGCACGAGCCGCCAAGTGTGTGTACACGTTGGTGCGCTGCGAGCTCACGCTCGGCCTGTTTTGCGCGCGAGAAGCGCCAAGTCCCGCGCGGGCCAGATCTCGCCTTTTCGCGTCTGGTATAGCCCGGGCTTTGCGCGTTCCGCTGCCGCTAACTCGGGCCGGCTTTTGTCGTGGATCCAGCCACTTTTGTCGCGATGAGCACTCGAGAATGAAAATCCTTTGTGAGCGCCTCAAACTCTCTTTCACACATTGTTTCATGTGGCGTTTACGGCCCCAAACACGATTCGAGAACCAACCTTGTGCTATCGACTGGTGTGTCTCGTGATGAATTATAGCTCAAAAGTGGGTGGCTACTTACTTCTTGCGCATGGTCCGAAATTAGCGATGAATAAATCTCATCAGGGTTTTAGGGCCTTGAAGAGTCACAGGTATTGTGATCACTATGACAGTGATACCATCATTGAATCATCGGTGAATGAATCACTAGATAATGAGTACGAATTGATGATTCGTCAGTAACTCATTACTGGATGAGTGCGATTGGAAAATCAGTGAGTGAATGAGTGAATATCACTAATTGATAGATGAAAAGAGTTGATGGATTAGTGAGAGCCACTGATGATCGGGTGGAGAGAAGATGAATCAGTGAGTGATGAACTGACTATCACTAATTAAATAGAGAAAATTTCATCAGTGAGTCAAACAATACTATCGATGCATCAATGAGCGAATGAGTTGTGTAGGTCCGTTGGTGACTTTACTCTTTATCGAGGTGAGAGTCATTGACAATTATAGGGAGTAAAAGAGTGAGTTGTTTCCGACCGTTTATAGGACTTACTCATGGCAAGCCATCATGGAGCTGATGGTTTGTCATGAGTGAGTGAGTGAATGGAACGTAACACTGATGATTCAGTGGATGCTTGTCATTAATGAATCCATGATCGATTGAAAAAAAATCACCGATCAATCAGAAATAGTCACCAACGATCACTGACTCACTTACTCACTGGGGACCATTCAGATTTGAGAACGAGTCACAATTGAGCATATCTCAATACCTAAGTATCATTGATTGATCAATAATGAGTGAAAGAAACTCAACACTGATGATTCAGTGGACTAGTGTCACTGACGAATCGATAATTAACCGACTCAGAATCACTAATCAATCAGGAAATATTACAATGAGCAGTGACCCACTGCGTCAGATCATTCATTGTCATTGAACTTCATATATGAGTGGGTCTTCTTCATGATTCAGTATATGAGTGTCATTGATGAATCAATGAATGATTGGGCGAGAGATTCTTATAAGTTAGAAAGAACCACCAATGAACTGTGATTCACTTCTCCGATAATTGAAAATCATTAGAGTTCGTGAATGACTGGATTAATGCTCATGACTCAGAAGATAAGTGTCATCGATGAATTTATTGGTGAGTGAATCAAAAGCAGCAATGATGATTTATCGGCGTCATCAAATGAATCGCTGCATGATTGTCTGAGACTCACTGATCAATCGAGTAATATCATTAATAATAATTAGTGACTCAATGAGTCACTGGTATTTAGTTTTGTGAATGAGTGAGTTTCGCTCATGATTCAGTGGGTAAGTGTCATTCACAAGTCAATAACGAAGTGGAACACACTTACCTTATCATAAGATTCAAATTCATGCGACCTGCCTCGATATTCATTGATAGAGAATCAATTAAGAGAGGAAGCAGGAACACATGTGAGTGGAAACTCATATGGAGCTGTACAGGCCCGCGTTCACATATGGCGCAAACGCGAGCAGAATTCGAACATTGCTGGGGGCCAGGATTTGGACTGCCTCTGTCGGAGTGCCCGAGCGAAAGAGAGCGCGAGCCAGAGAGTCAGAGATGTTCGGAGGAGGCAAATGGAAGAGAGAGAGAGAGAGTCGGGAATACAGAGACAGAGAGAGGGAATGTCACTGCCGCTTGTGTTTCTGGGTTAATTTTGCGCTCGCGCCGGGTCGGCGGGCAAAATAGAGACAGACGTATATATACAGCAGAACGCGAGGCGAGAGAGCGAAAGAGAAACGCGAACGAGTACAGCGGTCGCGCGGAATCTGCCGCGGCGTGAGAAAAAAGTGGAATACGTGCGGTGTCGAGCATCGCGAGCCGATTCGCTTCCCAGATTCTACATGAATCTCAAAAATTACGCTCCCTCTCGGGGGCAGATCGAAACTAATTCGATCTACCCTACGTCATCCGAGCTCATCTCGATATCGCGCGAACGGAATATCGGGAAGCGGAGAATAATGCGGAAGGGAATGAGAAAGGCAGACGCCTGGCGCGTACGGCCTGATTGAATGAATTCAATACAGCCGAGCGCTGCAAACGATACAACTTTGGCTGGCTAAATGAATTACGTGTCGAGAGAGGGTGACGCATTACAGAGCGTATAATACATCTGCTGTTTCCATTTGCTTCGGGATGCAGGGACTCGCTCTCCCTCTGTGTCACGGGATGGATTTCAATTAGAAACTTTCTCCCCGATCGACTGCGGCGCATTATTATCTGCGCATTTCGTGCTCTGGCCGCTGAAAAGTTTACCACCGAGCGACGAGTTTCATATTAAACTCGTGACCGAGCTCTCCAAATAATTCACCGCTCGGTTCGGATTAATTTCGATAAAAAACTCCGAGTATCGTTTTCGACGACGGTAATCACATCGGCTATATTTGAAAATACGTCAATCGCGAAATTATTTTGTGCTCGCGTATTTCGCGCTCGTATCCAAAGTACCTCGGTCAGACTCGAAATCTGAGAATGGGGAATTGGCTGGGAATGTAAGAGAGCCGCGGAATACAGTTTGATGGCTCATCTCTGCTCCATCAGAGAGTCGCGGTAAGGTTAACGAAGCACTTTGCCCATTCAGAGGACGTCGGACAATGAGCGCCTATGGAGCCCCAAAACGAGAGAGCCAACTGCTGCCGCTAGCGATACCTACTCCAGCGTAGATATTCGAGGTACATTGTGCATACATGTACAGGGTGGGCCTGGCGCGAAATAGCTCTGGACCGTTCCCAATTACGGAGCCGCACTGGAGAGAGGCACAGCTGCGACTAGGTATTCTATGGCTGAAGAGCGTGAAATGGCCCATCGCTGGAGTGCATCGTCGTCGATGGCGCCTGCATCAGTGCAGAGCTTCGCTGGTGCTGTACCGTCGTTGGGATCTTGAGATTTAGATGGCGAAACAAGGGCAGGGACTCCATTTACGTCGCTTCGACTGGATATCATTTTAGCTCGGAGGGAGTTTATGACCGTCTAGAATTGAATTTGCAACAACATGATTGCAATTCTTTATGAATTGACGATTCTTCAAGTTGCTCTATCTCCGATAATTTTATGATGTTTTACGAACTTGTTCTCAATATTCCAAACTTGCCTAAGGGAATGATTATTGGAATAACCTAAACAGGTGAAGTCGAATACAGAAGAGCGCGTGTCAACCGTTTGTAATGAAGTGGGCTTGTTGATTGAAACGTCGCGCGTCGTGGTGGCTCTCCGTTCTGTCTACGACTGTGCTGCGAGACACATCTCGTACATTGTGCAATCGAGTATACTTGGATCGCGTTCAAATGGAAGATTAGTTTTGTGAATCGAGAATCGTAACCACACTTGTTGTGGAAAAGGACAATAGTCCTAAACATTGATTGGAATACATACGAAGGTATGATGGTGATCAAGCAGAACGATAAGAAAAAAATAATGAGCTAGTGAGCGCATATATTAATCAGAGTTCCATCGATGATTAAGTTATCGTCATGGTTCAGCCACGGGTTATCAATAATAAATCAGTGGACAAAGCCTCCCGCTTTGGCTCATGATAGGTGCCCCAATAAAGATGTCTGAGAATCAACATCATTTATTTGTCTCAAGCGTTTGAGTTCCAACTTGTCCTAATCATCAATCAGTTAAATTCTTTTTCTTAGCCTCCTCATTCATCTATGCTTTCTTGAGACCGTTAGGGGAGAATCGGTTAACATCCAAGTTGTAAAAAATTTTGATGCAAGAAAAAGTACGGCCCAATTTCACGAGGATAATGCTGATGCTGTAAAATCAATAGTCAGGAGGGAAGCCAAAACTTTGTGCTGGTGGTAGATTTTTTAGTGTCAAAGAGTGTCATCACCCGAGTGATGACATGTATTGCATTTGTTCATCAAATGATACTGATATTCCTACACTCACGAATATACATCGAGTCAATGGTAATCTCTGACCAGTTTTAGCAGAGAAGCCCTTCAAAACTGACCGTGATTATGCAAAGGACACAGGATGGAACTACTGGTCACGTAGCGCGATAATTTTGTCTCGTATGCGCAAACACAATCATTGCCATCGAAACAGTCCTCCGTGAGTAAACAAAGCAAAACCACAGCGTTGTGATGTTGATGCGTCGATTTGCACTGTACTGTCACATACTAGACAATTAGCACCGCAACTCTGGAATTGTGCACCGTTTCAGCGATGACAATAGATTTCTCGATTCGACCGCTGTCTACTCATTGACGCGCAACACTCTCTAACTTTCACCAGTAAATGTTGCGCACAGATTCATCAGCATCGCATCCAATGAATCAGAAATTGATCGTCAAGGATTAAAAACCCAGCCCCGATATCCGATATCTTCATTGGCCTAATTAGCTCTTCTCGGCGTGGCGGTTCGCCAGCGTGGGCATGTGACACATCAATGATTGCATATTGAATGTCATATGATCAAGATAGCGCTTATTGATCCATCTACTTCCTTCGATTGTGCACAATGAGGATCTCCAAAATAGATGATTGTGAATCAATCTCATTACCATTCCACTAAACTATCGAAAGCATAGACTGCTTCTTTCTTCAATAGAAATCATTTTTCAAATCAGTCGTTGGCTAGCAATGAATTGAAGACGTGGCCTCTACATGCACCTGGAAAACTTCTGTATTTGCACGGGTCAAGAATTTTATAATTCATCTCGATACTCTACTCGTTCTCCACGATACTCTTCAATTACGATAGAGTGTATTCATTGCATCCAGATGTTGGCTCTCAATTTTATTGTCAGAACCATCCATGGGATGGTTCTGCATCACGCTTGGTTTCATTTGAAGCATCATTATGGGTACAAGAATCCTCAAGGAATTAAGCATTTCTTTTGATCGGCTGCAAAATGGTATGTTTCGATACATGGGCGTGAAACTTAGAGTTTGCATACCGAGCAATATTTTCAAAACCTTCAAACTCTTCAAGAAGATGCAAAATCCATATTTCACGCCCGCGTATCGGGAACTATTCTTCGACCATGGTGAGTTAAAGTAGATTTTCCGTTTGCAAAGTTCTTGTTCACGCACGAAGTGTCAAAAAGTTTTTAATGATGCGCAAAGTAAGAGCGAATCATCATTTGATCATGGAACGCTGTCGAGTGATTCGCAAGGATGATATTTGGATAAGACAATAACCGCAAGTTTCAGATAGAACAGACGTGGTATAAAAAATGTTATATTCTGGTCAGCTATCCGCCGTCGAGTCAAGTCGAGTCACGCTTTCTGAGAGCTCTCAGGAGTAAAGGTATTCATAGGATTAGCTAAATCAAGATTGATTCCGCAATCTCGGTACTTTTTCATCATTAGAGCTAGAGAATCGTGGAAGCAATGAATTCGTCCCTTCCTCAACAAAGCACCAAGGATTTTCCAGAAGGCAGCGATCTGCAGAATTTCCTCTCCAATCTCCGGCGTAATTTTGTAGAATTAATACCCCAAAAATCTCACTTACCGCCTCTCTCTCACACCTTTTATCACGCCTCGAGAGCCCGCTTGCGCGCAACGTAACAAATGAAATTTCCCATCCCCACTTTGCGCGCGAGAGACCGAGAGCTGCTCGCGCCGGGAAATCCAATTCCTCATGGCGGGCACGTAGCCGCTGCACTGCGGAAAACGAATTGTCGCGCGCAAGTTCCCCTCCCCCAATAGCGCGCAAACAGAACCCACAGCCCGAATTAATCGGACCGGATTAATTAAGACTTTTCCTCCCCCCTCGCGTCACACTCGCTTACTCTTACTCCATGTACGAAACGACGCATTGTAGCTTCGCATATCGAGTTAAAAGCTCATACAAAGCGAGAGCAGAGAAAGAGAGAGAGTCCCTTTGAGTAAGAAGATGGAGTACGGTGTTTGTGTATACGGAGGCTTGCGGCCTCGTGTGTTTTACAGTGTATATCGTGAAATTGCTCAAGGGCGTAATTTATGGGGCGCGAGCGAGCGCGGATGGGACTAATTTAGCGCGGGCTGTTTTTTTCTTCTTTGATCCGCTCGTTATACCGAGCTGCGTGTAATACACCGAGGTATACGGCATGAAACTGCGAGAGTTATAGACGTAAAAGGTTGGGAGACCGAGGATTTGTTTTTTTGAGGGTGTAGGGTTCGCATTTGAGCAAACTGGTTTGAAGGGGTGTAACGAAGCTCGGGCCGTCATAAATTACGAGTATCACTTTGCAGGATTGCACCGGGCTAATGAGGAAATTGAAGACGAGATGAGGGGCGAGGACGATACGTCTTGATCGTGTTACGTGTCGTGAGGGTGGATCCGTGTGAGATCGAGAGTGGGGGATGGACGGTGATATCTTGGGTTTTCTGATTGAATGATTGCGGGTGATTGAGACTAACTGTGAAAGGTTTGGGACAGCTACGATGACACCGGTGGTTGATTCTCGCCCGAGTTTCGTGACTCTTGACTTTACGAATATGAGGTGCACCTGCATGGAAGGGTATGGTCGAAGTGTTACGTATGAGCTCTCTATCTGTGCCAATAAGAACTAGGTCATGATATTTGTAGAATTCGACCTGTGGACAGTTGTAGCAGAGGAACAGTAAAAATTTGAAGCCATCGAATGATAGCTACATGTATTTGGAAATTCCTAGACAACCTATGTAGACTCTTTATGATAATGCAGACATTTAGATGTAAAGACACGACAATGATGAAATCTATCTTCAAATCCAAGAATGCTTCAAAATACAGATGAATCAAGGATCGAAGGGAGTGAAGGACAAGAGATGGATGAGAGAATCTAGCTTGAAAAATGTTTGATGCGCAACAAATAATTTCATGGAAAAATTTTTCATTCTAGCCGCACGCCTTGATGAACCTTCTCGTGGGCCATGTTGAGATAAAAATTATCGTCAAAGAAAAATACATACTAGGCTGGGAGGGAAATGCCTTACAAATGGATGGCGATGAGGAACTTTCTCGTTGCGGAATATGAAGTGCACAAAAAATATTCAGCATTGCTTTGAGCTGGGTTGGCTCTTTCCTCTCGTGAATTCTAATCAGATCCCTCAACTTGAATGGATCAAACAAAGAAGCGTCCCGTCAAACTCAAAGAATGAATCATAAAAGTCGCGTGTAATTAAAAAACTCGGAGAGCAGAGCTTTGATCCACCCTCGGGTGACATTCAATTCACACAGGAAGCGGAATTTCCCGGAGTAAAAGCCAGCGCATAATCCGCTATGCAAATGCGGAGTGGAACGATTTACATTTCTCTTAATTTACACAATAATAGGGCGAACTCGGTGAACTTTGTGTGTAACTTGACCTGAAGTGTCGTGGTTTCTTTTTACCCTCGCAAAACAAGTTACCTCGATAGCTTAGATTACTCACGAGCTTTCCAAATAGAGGAGCAGACTCTTGAGTGCATCATTTTTTCTGACAGAGAAGTGCTTCCAAATCAACCCACTTCAGAAAATTCAAATATTTTCTCAATTCCAAGGGCAGAAGTTCTAGGTAATATGTCAAATTCATAATGGATTATCTGGATGAGTGGATGAGTGGGTATTATATGTTGCCGGAATATTTGTTTGATGTCATTATTGGTCGATGTATTAGAAAGAAAACTTTGTTGATAAAAAATGCATTCATGAAAATGAGCTCAAACTATATCACTCACCAGAGCTCAAACGTGTGCATTTTTTCATCCATCCGGGACACATGTTAAATTTGAATGAAATCCAGATTCGAGACGTATTTTTGACGATTTCGTTTTATACGGTGAATCGGTGAGGAATTATGTTTTATATAACCTGAACACCATTAAAGTTATCAAAACCTTAATTAAGTGCACTTTAATAAGGTTTGAAGATTTCGAATCCACGTAACTTTGACAGA
>JAPYYZ010013345.1:0-13641 GCA_030522705.1 Eretmocerus eremicus | reverse complement strand
CGTTCCGGAGGTTAGAATCGGATGAAATTTTGCCAGGTCAAAGATTGGCTCAAAATGAATACACCTACCAACTGTCAGGGTGGCCTTTTACGTCACACGGAAGATATGGCAAAAATCAAGTTTCTAACCTCATTTAGAAGCATTTAGAGTGGGTGAAACCTCTTGCCACCGGTTTTTTATTACTCAGTATACGAGAAGGCATCATCCGAATAAAAAAAAAATTTCAGTTAAAAACTAGTCAGAATCTGACTTTCATTCGCATCCAAACATATTCTCACATCAAATATTCCGCAATTGTCAATCGATCTCTCATTAGGAATAGATCCTCCATTCTTCCTCCAACAACTTCCGCTACAATCTTCCTCATAAATTGTTTATCCGAATCCATATTCCTCCCCAATTATGATGAGTGGATCATATATGATATCGATTCAATAACAAACTATCGAAATTTGATTCCGTAAAATACAACTGAATATTATCTACATTGAGGTAGGAGTTCCGAACTTGCATGGACTTGTGATTCTTGCGAGTCTCGAGTATAGAATGGAGGAAAACCTCCGCTTCCGATTCGTTGCGAGGGAAATATTCCTCACTGTCTAGTTGAAGAGATATTCACGATAACATTAGCATTGAATCAGATGGATTTAGGTGCATTCGGGGTTTTCGACAATGATTGAACCCTCAAAAACACCTGTGATTTGGGAATGAAACTGACGAGCCCGTAGTTTTGAGTCCGGGGGATCTGATACGACAATAAAATATGTAGATTACCGTCTAGTTTGTTCTCAAAACGGAGATGAAAGATAACAATGTGCATCGATTTAGCAGTTCGGTGAGATTTGGCAGCGTCTCCTCATACACACGACAGACACAAACGTAGCAGGTGAAAGACATTGAAGTAATAGTGAACGTCGCGGATTAGCTCACGTGTTGTGGTCGCACCCTGTAACTTGCAGGTCATGGATGCAAGCGAGGGCTCGCATCAGCACTGGCTCGCATCTGTTGAGCATACGACTGCAGCTCTCGGATCAGCTGAGTCTCCAGCGTTGCCAAATTGCATGCCTTTGTGGCAAGAAAGTCAAGCAAGAGAATCTGCCGGAGTCTCATTTCGTGATCCACGCAAGCCATCGACATTCTGATAGCTCTATTCGTAATTATTAGTCGAATAATAAATTTATAGTAAATTTTCGCTGTCTCTCACAATGATCAAAGAATCCGAGAATATTCACACTCATTCGACTAGTGAGGTACTCGGAACTCCTACCGTAAGTGTTATAATGGTGTCATGAAAGATGTATTCATATGTAATAGTAACTTTTCGATTCTCACTGCTCGTTTCATATTCTCTCGAGATCTTATTCTGCTTCTCCTCATTCCTAATCTCTGCATATAAACTCACGATTCTCCGCCATTGATCCATTCTAACTTCTCAGATCTTTCCATCGCTTGATATCTCGATGTTGGAGTACTTCTTTTCAATCGTTAAAACTCTCAACTTTATCTCATACTTCTGCTCACACAGCATGAGATATTCTTCAATCTGCTCCCTTTCTCGTACACTGTGAACATGAATATATTTTTCTAATTATAGAAATTTATCCATCGCCTCTTTTGAATTTTATCCTAGAAATTCATAAAACTCACGCAGTACTCAATGTGACTCTCTCGTAGAGCCCACAAGATATTTTCCTTGGCGCCTATCGAATCCCTCTCCTCCGATAGACATTAAATCATAGTCCTCCACTTCACAATTGATCATATTCTGAATCCCCTCATCTTCCAATCCCGACGTTGAAGTGATCTCTGCCGGACTTCCATCTTCAATGATAATCAGTCCTGTTGGAGATTTTATCTGAACATCGTCGATTGTTATGACTTGTTCCTCTTGCACTGTCGTGGTGGTAGGGTTTCGATTATCCGGGATATCGCTTGACCCTACACAATTTCCTTCTGTTTCCACAGATATGACCTCCTGTGGAACCTCTTCTAAAGTGCGTACTTCTTCCACTTTTCATGCTTGGTCTTGAAATTCAGCCGAGTTATATTTTCCGATAGGGTTGTATTCGGATTGAGTCTTCCCCAAATTGGATTTTCTAGTATAATACTCTCCGTTCTTGGATAATAATTGAGATGAAACTCTTTTCGGAGTGAGAATGAGATACTCTTGTCCGCTTGGGGAATCTTCTAGTCTAAGTCTCAATTCACCTCTGAATTTTGTATTGATGGAGATACTTGATTCCACTTGATACCAGGGGTCCTGACGAAGATTCTTCAGCGGTATAGTCTCCGGGAATCCTCTCAATCGGTTCAGCTGATTCCACTTGGACGTATTGGAAGCCATAACTGGGATGATTCTTCGAGCTGTTCGCCTTCTGGATTATATACCCAAAGTTCACACCGTCCCTAACACGTAGCTAATGGTTCGTGAAAATCTTTTCCAAACTACATTGAGGCCGCCGTGGCCTGAAGGATAAGGTCCTTGCCTCCCACGTGAAAGGCCAGGGTTCGGATCCCGGCCGGCACCACTGAGAATTTTTCTCATGTGTTTCTTACGGCGGTCTCGGTCGTTCGGAACCCACCCTAAACTGTAGGCCCCCCTCACCGAGGTGAAATCGGTAGTTGGGAGTTGCTGACGCACTAGTTTAGCGTAACTCAACCCCACGCACATGGGTGCCGTCTGGATAGAGCTCGAAAGAGGAGGTGCCGAGACGTAAAACTAAGAACTCAACATCCTCCAAACTACATTCTAATCCGCCTTCCACTCCTAAAAAGTATGTTGGGTGAAAAAATGACTGGCTCAACATACTTTGTGGAGAGACATATTAGTTACCCAACTATACGTGTCAGGAGTTGAGCATTCATTTGCAATTCATAACGTTCATCCATCTTCGAAACTACACATCAGCGTTGCTCGGAGCAACCCTCAGACTCGTCCGGTATCGCGGTCCGCAACTATTCACATCTTCTGCGTTGCGTGATCTCAGATTTTTTCATATTTTCTGATTGAAATGATTAGGCTTTGAGATTGCGTACATTCATATAATGAAAAATCTCTCCGCCTGAACACCAACTTTTGAAGTTTTGAAACTCGTTCTTGATGGCGGAACGAGATTTCCTGGTGGATGCAATGTTAGATATCCCTCTGACGAGACTTGCGCGTTATCTATTAAAACCTCTCGAATAGAGTGAAAAGTGCGAACCCTGATTCTCAATCACCTGTTTCCGACGGAACTTTGAATTTCTCCCTAACACATTTTCTCTCTGTTAACATGTTAACGGGGGGGAGTTCACGGACCTATATAAACTCGCAGATATCAAGTGAATACACGATAGACCAACAAGTTCCATCGTCGTCACAGCTCTATGGGTGGATTCTCATCAGTGATTTCTATATTACGATATTCTTATAGATCGGAAAGTAGAATAAGTTTTGAACTCGAATGATTCTCTTCATCATTGTACATTCTCCCATTAGAATGATACGAGTTTCATTGAAGGTTCTCCACATTTCAGTACTGCTCTCACGTATCTGCTCTCCATCCTGTAGACCACTCCAAACATCTAATTAAATCATCTATAATTGTACTTTTCAATCTTCCGATACCAAAGAAAGTACAATTGGTGAATGCATAATGAATTCAATACGCGTCGAATATTCTGAGATATCATCCGAATATGCTCCTTTTCGTAGAAAAGATCTAACAAGTAGAGGACCAACCTTACGGATCACGGATTTGGTTAAAACTCTGGAAATCATCTTGTTTCGGTGAGAAATGAAGATTCTCCAGAGAGTTTGTGCTAATAGGCTCTCTGTTCCGAGATACAGCTGTGGACATAAGCATGACTAGTATACCTATATATGTGGTTTTTCAATACGGGCCTACATGGGCAACGCTAATGTCCATAGCTGTATCTCGGAACAGAGAGCCTATTAGCATAAACCTTCTAGGATATCTTCATTTCTCATCGAAACAAGGCGATTCCCAGAGTTTTGGTCAAATCCGTGATCCGCAAGGTTGATCCTCTACTTGTAAGTACCTTATATGTTAAAAAAATCCAAAAGATTTAAAGAATATTCCAAGATGTTATTCAAGTTAAAACTTATCTATCAAAAGAACCTTCCATGGAATATTCAGTAGGGGAAAAAGCAAATCTCGACGTAATTATAGATGAATGTAGAGTAAAGGGACAGATCCTAGAGAACATATATTATTCTCGTAGATTCCCATGAGATAACGAGATAGTGTTCTTTGAAAGTGAATCAGCTCTCGAATCAAGAATTTTCCACTGTTGTTATTGGCCATCGCTCGGTTACTGATTTGAACAAATGTTCCACATTAGCTCAAACATTAGTTCTCAAATTTGTTGGAGATATTATGAAGGAATATGAGTCGGTTTGGATTAATCCCATAACCAATGGTTATTTTGAAGTCGATGGATCAGAATCTAGAATTAAACATCTTCAAACTCTGCACAAGAATCTTTCATCATCGTCGAAGCTGAATCCTTGCTATAACGAGTTGATTCGATTCTTACAAGATAAAATGTCAAAGTTTCAAGATTGTGCAAGTAGATTCAATCTTTATGAGATCCCATGTTTGAAGATAAATATCGTCGAATCAGATCCAATCACGAACTCATCCTACATGAAACTTCCCAAATAGATTCGCGACAAAAAACCGATTGTGAATATGAAAGTCTCAAAAGATGATCGTTCTGCATCTTGTATTATAGCTAAGATGTTCCCAGTGAGACATTGTCGAAATATGGTTTCATCTTATCCACATTACAGGAGACACTTGCGACTCTCGGGAATTAATCTTCATACAAAACTTGAATCAACATCGAAATTTGGAATTTTGAATAAAACACTCTCCGTTAATGTATGCGGAGTTGATTCAAAGGAAAAACTAATTGATTCTTTATATCTGACCGTGGGTGAAAAACCAATACATGTTGATTTATTACTCATTCGAGACGAGAATGAGACATCACACTATTGTCTGATTGAACATTCATCTAGACTAGTTTCAGCGCAGGTTAGCAAACATGACGGTGCAAAGTATCTCTGTAATAGATGTTTCCACATATTTGATCCACAGCATGAATCATTAAATCATCAGGAATTATGCGGCCAAACAAATACTTGTGTCATAACTTTACCCACGGAGGAGGATGGAATATTGGAATTCAAGAATTACTATGAAAAACAAAAATTACCATATGTCATTTACGCTGACTTTGAATGTTTATTGAAACAGACAAATCATGATTCCTCTTCAAGTACTAAGGACTCTGATTTGAGAAGATTGAATAGTTTACAATTAATAAAAAATGCGTATCAAAAACATACAACCTTTAGCTGTTGATTATATTCCAAACATCTGGATGATCCAAGTAAATGTATGTACGAGCATTACACAGGATTGGGCAGACTGGTTTTGTAAAAAGTTACAAAAAATTGCTCTGGACGTTGGGAATGTGAGCTCCTCCCATAGAAAATTCTATTTTCAGGCTTCGATGATGATGATTAATCCCGTTTCTTTCCCTTTTAGAAACTGAAAAACCGTATACCCCTTCAGATGACTTTCCAGGATGGAGGGAATTCTGAGAATGCTGTATATTGTCATATTCGCCATGGTGGATTGGAGAATGATCGAGTTAGAGACCGTGGTCATAGAACAGGAATGTTCAGGCTCGCAGCATATTCCGGATGTAACCTGAACTACCAAGAACAATATAATATAGAAGAGCATATCCTCGTCTGGATTCGTGATAATTTAATCGATAAGTGCAGTGGAGACCTGAAATGTCTGTCATTCTCAACTACTTGGACAGGAAGACCCATATCGCGGAGAGATTTCAAAGTTGACCCAATGGGCATGGGCATGAATGTAATACGGTGCGTGGAGATGACTCTGCTTAGTTGTTAGCCTGACTCCCTCGTTGACTAATACCTCGAATAAAATGATTCGCTTTGAACAACCTCGTTCATCAACTATGTGGTTGCACAGAACTAGCAGACAAGTATCTAACAGGCTGTCCCCTCCGTTATTCATGAATTTCATATTACTACCACCTACAAGTGTCAAATGGATCAAGTCTAAACGGCGAGAATAGAACTCACACATTTATCGTGCCCCCATTTGAGGAAAGCTGTCGAATTATGAATTCATGTCCTAACCCTCTTTGTGATAACAAAAATTCCCAGTTTAGTACCCAGAAGTGGAGGTGATGTATGAGAGTCTTCAATGAGTCGTTCCAATGGGATCCCCTCTGTTGCGGCAGGATCGCAACAGAAACGGTGGAGGGGGGGGGGGGGCGGGGGGGGGGGGGGGGGGGGGGGGGGGGGGGGGGGGGGGGGGGGGGGGGGGGGGGGGCTGCCCTGTATGTGCGTGATGATTTCAAAGTGGAAAAGTTAATCTCTTCCGATATATGTGGACCAGGGAAACCTGGGGTCCCTGGATTTCTCTTTTGTTGCAAACAGCAGGACAGCTCTCCACCAATATTAGCAGCAGTCATTCATAGACCTACTGTTGTCGCTATGCGAAAGGATGTTGGGCTATTCGGCTCATTACGCCGACTGTGTGGCGATTTTAGTCATAAAGTGATTATGGGGGTTCTGAATGCAGAGTTGTGCGACACGGCTCGACCGGACACCAAGACCTTGACTGCACTGACTGGAGAATGTCATCACAAACTGTGCAGCATGGCGCGACTCACCAACGCAACCCCAATTTGTCTCACACATGGATTGATCACATTCATACAGATGAGAACGACACCAAAACTGACTTTCGAAACAGGTTACTGCCCAGTTCCGGCAAGCACTCGGTCATTGATGTCACGATCAACGTGTTTCCCCTGCTCCGACAAGGAGTTCCTTCACGTATAGGGACTCCCGCAACATCTCTTCTGAGCAACTAAATGATCGCTTGCTACGCTGCAACTGGACAGCCCTGGATAATCCTGAAACCAGTTTGGAAGACGCTATCACCTGTCTGAGTGGGAATTTGGGAACTGTTTTGAATGAATTAACGCTTGAAGAAGACGGTTCGCCCCCTTAGTGGCGATGCTCCTTGGATTGGTCCCCAGTTGAAAGGGCTCACGAATGAGCGAGATGCGTCATACAGGCGCTGAGAGTGGAACCAACGCAATCAGCGCCGGTGTGCTGAGCTTCTAAATGAGTATTTCCAACTCAGCGAAGAGGTCAACGTGCACCTGGAGGAGGAGCGTCATTCTTTCCTCCAGAGTCATCTTTCAAACGCCCTAGACCGAAACAAGAATATATAGGAGGGGACGCGCAACCTCGGCTTCTTGCCCAAGAGCGAGGAGGAGGAACTCAATGGTTTCACCCCGGACGAGCTGAGCGCTCACTTCGCGGGGGTTTCCGCTTCGCCCCACGAGAATATTGAAAAGGCAATGGACGAAATCATCGAGGCCTCAGAGGAGGGCTTCAAGTTCAAGCCCACGAATTTTCACGATGTTGTCCTTGCCATCAAACATTTTTCCTCGCAGGCCCGTAGAGCAGACGGGATCCCCCGGGATATGGTCGCGAAGGCACTCCCGGCCTTAGGTGATCTTATTGTACATACTCTCAACTTCTCTTTCGTTCACGGCATTTTTTCCGAGACTTGGAAGCGAGCACAGCTGATTGCATTGGAAAAGACCGCAGCACCATCAGGGGTCTCGGACTCTCGTCCCATCGCGCTGCTGTGCTCTCTGTCCAAGGTTCTGGAGAAAATCGCTCATGACCGAATCATGAAGTACCACGAGGTGAGTAACTCACTAGATCGCTCCCAGACTAGTCCCAAGCAACATCACAGTACCCAGACAGCGCTGCTTAAGCTCACAGATGACATTTGGGTAGGCATCAACAGGAAAAAAATCACGCTGCTATCACTCTCCAGTTTCAGCAAAGCTTTTGACACGATTTCACCATTCAAACTACTGAGTAAACTTTGCAAACTGGGTTTCTCGAGATCGGCACTTCTGTGGATTGAATCGTACTTACAAGGACGGACCCAAAGAATTACTTCGAAAAATGGCGGTTCTGATTGGCTCACTACCAATCTGGGTGTTCCACAGGGTTCCGTTCTCGGGCCCCTACTCTTGAGTTTATATGGCAATGACTTGCCCGGGTTGCTGAATGGGGAGTCCGTTCATCATCTCCTTCACGCGGACGACATCCAAATTCATCTGCAGGTCGATGAGGAGGATATCAATGAGGGAATTGCTCGCTGAGGAGAGATAGGACGATTAGTTGCTGAGCGGGCCAAGGGCTCTGGCCTGCGACTTAACGCTGGCAAGACCAGAGCAATCTTCTTCAGTTCCGAGAGGAACGTAAGAGATCTGCAAAAGATGGACTTGCCTGGTGTTGCGATACAGAATGGGGTATTTGTCCCGTTCAGTGACAGGGGCGTGAGTCTTGGTGTGACATTGGACAACGAATTACCGAGGAGACCGCATATCAATCAAGTTACTAAGGAAGTCAACAAAGCCCTCTATAGTTTGCGGTTTATTAGGGCATGCACCTCCGAGACTCTCCGAATCCGACTAGTCGAAACCTTAGTCCAACCCACCTGGACTACTGCGCAGTCGTGTACCTCGACGCCACTGACGAACTGAGGACGCGGATACAGCGACTGAGCGATTCATGTGTGAGATACGTTTTTGGTGTCAGAAGAGACGAGCACATCGCCCCGTTCAGGGAGTGCTTTGGTTGGTTGCGTACTGTTTTGCGGAGAATTAGTTTGCAGCCCTCTCGATGTACAAGATCGTGGATATGGAAAAACCTGGCTACCTAGCTGCAATGTTTTCCAGGTCCCAATCCAAGCGCCCCCAGTGGGGTGGTGCTAAAGAGCAGGAACTCGAAGTTCCAAAGATGAGAATTGATCATGGTTCGAACTCCGTCCAGAGTCAATGTGCTCAGTTTTGGAACTTTCTCCCTCTTGGCATCCGGCAAGCAACAACTCTGTCGCATTTCAAAGGGGCAGTGTGAGATTCCTTCATGACACAACCCCCGCAGAAAACTGATGGGGACGCCGGTCATTTTCCCAATCTATGAGGAGTTTTCTTCTCAATTTTATTCTTGTATGACCTATGCGTGACCTTGGGTTTGCTTTCAATCTGTGAAAGTGATTTCAGTCCTTATAGTAATCTGTATTTTTAGACTCAGGTATTACGACTGGTCACATCTGTAATGATATGGATATCCTTGACCAAACGATTCATATCATTCAAAGCATATTTTTTTTTTTGTACGTGTATTGACTCTCTCTCTCTCTCTCTCTCTCTCTCTCTCTCTCTCTCTCTCTCTCTCTCTCTCTCTCTCTCTTTCTCTCTCTCTCTCTCTCTCTCTCTCTCTCTCTCACTCGTTCTGTCCTCCGTCACCACTGCATGACTGCCTTCTTCTACCATTTCTCCACGATTTTGATTCGAGAGCTCTCAAACTTGTTGGGAAAGTGTGGAGAAATCGAACAAGAACGTTTTAGGAGATCTGAAAAATCGCGGTGGCAGGATCAAAATTCTGAGACCCAGAATCTGAGAACTGATTATGCAGAAACTCGGATTGCTACCTAGAGGCCGTAACTAAGTAAGAGGCATGGCTCACTCAGTTTGATGAGTAAGATAACTCAGGTGGAGAAAAGTGAGAGGTTAGAAAACCCTAATCCAATGTATAATAGGCACGGCGCCTTGCATCGATTCCTTGCACTTTTTCGCTCATACTCGCCAGCAAGTGACTTTTGATTTATATAGCTATACTTGATACACGCTGAATTGCTAATCAAGGACTTCCAAAATCGATGGTTTTTGGACCGGATACATTGCTTCTTGCTACCCGATCTCGGGAAGGAGATCCAAATGAACAATTATGGATAGAGGCTACATTGGTTTTCCACTTCGTTGTTGCTCTTATACAACGCTAAGAGTGGCAAACTTTGCGATTCTCCCAACATTCAAAGACCTGTCACCCGAAGGAATTGCGTCTCAGCAATAATGATAGAAGACCTTTTCCGTTTGAAACGAGCCAATCTACATGGCAAAAGTAGTTTAGAGCCAACATTGTTAATTTCCTGAATTCGTTCGAACGAATCCGATTCCGATAAATTATCACACGATTTGCGCCCGGCAACATGAATTCCCGTGATCAGGAGGGTCTCTTCAAGGGAGTCTTGCGAAAGAATTGTATCTGAATTTTTTTTTCCATACGATGACGGCAGTTCCGCCTCGACTCGTGATGACGATCGGTGATCAGCGTGACTCAGTGGGATATTTCAGAGAGGAATCATCACCGCTCGAACTGGCTCGACCCCCATAGGGGTATGCTGGGTACATCGTATACCCTGTGTACTATTCACGTGTGTATATGCAGTGTTTGTGTATCGGCCGTAGATGATCGCGCTATGGCAACCGTGGCGCCGCTGAGCGGCTGCCGCATGAGATGAGCAACGTAGCTCACATGGACAAGAACCGCTCAGTCGATCAAAATGATCTTTGACATGCCCTTCGATGAGTGAGAGGGACAGATAGATTCCTTCTATTCGCACAATGGAAAGGAATTCAATCATTCTATGTTCATAAAATATACATATTGTCTGAATAAAATCATTTGTCCAAGGATATCAGTATTATCACAGATGTGACTAGTCATGATGTTGAGAGCTAAATTACCAGATATTACAATATGAGGGCTAGAATAATCATTACAGTCAAGGAATACACGTGACAGAAGGTCACGCACTGCCTACAGGTAAGGAAAAATCGATTCTGAAGAACAACCCCTATGGGTTGAGAAAGTGACTGGCGTCCACATCAGTCTCTTGTGAGGGGAGCGTTAACAAGGAGTTTCTCACTGCCCCCTTGAATTGTGAGAGTTTCGGCAGCTGCCGGAAGCTTAGAGAGGGAGGAATTCCCCCAGACGAGCGCATTGACTCTGGAAAGATCTTCGTCCATAGTCAAGTTGCATCAATGGAATTTTGGGTTCCTGATCTTCTTCATCACCCCGCTGAGGGCACTCGGAGTGGAGCCTGGTGGACATTGCAGCTAAATAACCAGGCTCTCTCAAGTGTATTATTTTTGACATCAAAAGAGCTGCGAAGTGAATTCTCCGCGAATCAGTACTTAACCACCCCAAGCGCTCCCTAAACAGAGCGATGTACTTGTCTCTCCTAACACCAAGAATATATCTCACACACGAATTGCTCAGTCGCTGTACTCACGTCCTGAGTCCGTCAGTGGCGACAAGGCACGCGACCGCGCTGTAGTCCAGGTGAGATTGGACTAAGGTCTCGACCAGTCTAACTCGGAGAGTCTCGGTAGTACAGGCCCTAATGGATCGCAAGCTGTAGAAAGCCTTATTGAATTTCTTTGTCATCTGATTAGAATGCGGTTTCCACGTCAATTCATCGTCCAATGTCATACCGAAACTCACAACCGTGTCACTGAATGAGACGAATACTCGATCCTGTATCTCAACTCCTGGCAAGTCTATCTTTTGCAGATCTCTCACGTCCCTTTCAGGACTAAAGAAGATTGCTTCGGTCTTGCCAGCGTTGAGATGCAGGCCGGAGCCTCCGGCCGTCCAGCAACGAGTCGCCCCATCTCTCCTAGCCGAGCAATGCCCTCTCTGATGTACTCCTCCTCTACTTGTGGAAGGATTTGGAGGCCATCTGCGTAGGAAAAAAGGCTTACCGTCTCCCCGTCCAGCAGCTCAGGCAAGTCATTGACATGAAGCTGAAGAGTAGAGACCCGAGAACGGAACCCTGTGAAACACCCAGGTTGGTTGTGAGCCAATCAGGATGACCATGTTTCGATGTAACCATGTTTAGGTGCGACCTTGTGAATATGATTCAGTCCACAGGGAAGCCAATCTCGAGAAGCCAAGGTCCGGGAGCTCACTCAGCAGCGTTGAAGGTGGAATTATGTCAGAAACCTTGCTAAAGTCGAACAGTAGTAGAAGGGTGATCTCGTTCCTATCGAAACGTACTCTGATGTCATGGGTCAACTTCAATAGTACTATTTGGGTACTGTGATGCTGCTTGAACCCAGTCTGGAGGTGATCTAGTAAAGAAGGATGCTCATAAAGGCAGGTTTTGAGACTTGGGAGGGAAACGCATGGAAATATGACCAAACAAAAGCTAGAATTTTGCTCGTAGATTTGCAACAAGTCCGAAGATTTGCCCATGCCAGGAAGAGCATTCAATCTTGCGATGAAAATTGGGAATTGTAGCGGGCTCGAACTGATATTATGATTTTGTTTACATTTGATTTACGAAGCTCGGGAGCTCTTTGCACGTCTCCTGAGCGCGGAGCTGCCGATTATGAGTTTGCGCTCAAGGAATCTACTGATTGCAACTCGATCTGAATCGGTGACACTCGCTAAAATGGATTTATAATGGGGAAGGATGTACATAACCTCAAGTTAGACGCTGCAAAATATTTTTCTGGGGAATATATCGAAACTGCACGATCTTTGAGGCTTTCTACTTTGTTCGCTGGATATTTCTCCGATTGCGTGATCGAATCGACCCAGAATCATTGTGGTGCCTTCAATGGTTCTTCAATCATAAGCAAAATAGTAAACAACGATCTGCATCCTTTCACACACTTTGGGGCCCATCTCGAGCCCGTATGATTCTTCGCAAGCTAACTTTTGCTGATTGGGTGCGTCTTCCATCGGGGAATCGAATACGCATTAGATCATAGTGGTGCCGTTGATCATTTTCCAGGTACAAACTGCAGAAAGTGATCAAAATGGCACCCTTTGGCACTATTTGAGCTCTATCTTGAGCCCACACAATTTTTTACAAGTTATTCTTGGCTAATTCGATACATCTCTGAACGCAGAATCGAATCCATACGGAATCGTAGCGGTGCCTCCGATAATCTCCGAATCACAAACTATATAGTGTTAACAAGCCTTAACCTTTCCACGCAGTTTTGAGTGCATCTTAATTCCACACGATTCCTCACGAGTGATTTCTTGTTGATTGGATGCGTATTTGATGGCGGAATCGAATCCATATTGGACCTCAATGGTGCCTTTAAGAATTTTTTAATCATAAACAAAAGAGTGTTAACAAACCCGCATCCTTCCACACAGTTCTGGATTCTCCTGGAGCCCAGGCTCCGATCAATTGTTTGGCAATGGATTGCTAGGGTTTTTTGGGTCACTGGTCTCCGATTTGGTATTTCGTTCTCATCCGAGAATTTCGCCATACTTAGGTGCCACGAGGTCCCGTGGGATCCCATGTGACCCCAGACTCGACTCCTCGCCAGTCTAATCATATGCCTTCTAGGGCTATCTCCGACCGCTTCAGCGGAGCATGTCTGACCACTCCGTTGTTCCTTGGGTACTTCCCAAGATAAGATACGTAGAAGCGCTCTCCTTGGAGTTATCTTTCCAGACTAGGTTGTTTTTTCGGGCTATCTCGACCTCTACCAACTTATTTGTCGACGACGAGAGTTTGACCTGTTTTGTGGCTGCTCGAAACATTCTCACGACCAGGCCCCACAGGGCAATTTAGTTCGAGATTACCCCAGACCTCGGCTCCACGAAGTCCCATAAGATCCCAGGACCCACTCACCGTTCAAACTTGGTTTTTTTGTTACCTGATCAAATCAAGAATACATATC
>JAPYYZ010013343.1:0-10715 GCA_030522705.1 Eretmocerus eremicus | reverse complement strand
TTCGCCCCGCTCTATTGAGAAGGAACCTCGTTTTGGAGGCGGCCATATTGGCCCATTTGATTAACATGTGTACTTTTGAGATGCGGCCATGTTGGCTCTCCGCTGCCATCAAATTTAACACGGAGTTCACGTAGCCTCCTCACTTGACTTGGAAGTGATACTTGAAATCATCATTTTTTTGGCTCTGCTTGACTTCTCCACTGAAATACTCCCCTACAATCGATCATCTATTCCATCATGTTGAATCCGAGTGGATCCTCAATCCATATTTCAATTGAAAAATCGATTGATATTTCGATTGACAATTTGGCCTGACAAATCAATTGATATATCAATTGACATATCAATTGACAAATCAGTTGATATATCAATTGATATATCAATTGATCTTTTACGGCAGGGTGGGTACGAATCCGCTCCATCCAACCACCGCGTCACTTCGCAGTCGCTCCTCAGAGATGCACACGATCGGGCGCACACTGTATCGTGCTAGATAGTATGCCTTCCTCGCGCGCCCCGACTTGGAAGCGTCGCACCCCGGTGCATGCTCGTGCGCGTGCACGCAACATTCTCGATGGCGTGGCCCGGGTTGACTCTAACACTCGCGCTCATACCCACGCTCCCGCGGCTCTGCTTTGCGCGAGTGCCACTGTCCGCGCGCAATTGCAAGCACGGAGCGATTGCGCGCGGACGGCGGCATTCGCGCGAAACAGAACTGCGGGAGCGTGGGCATGGGCGCGAGTGTTAGAGTCGACCCGGGCCACGGCATCGAGAATGTTGCGTGCACGCGCACGAGCATGCACCGGGATGCGACGCATCCAAGTCGGGGCGCGCGAGGAAGGCGTACTATTTTGCCCGATAGTTTCCACTGCCATTTCTCACTGTCCCTTTGAAACGCGACAGAGTCGTTGCTCACCGGATGCCAAGAGGGAGAAAGTTCCAAAACCGAGCACATTGACTCTGGAAGGAGTTCAAACCATCATCAATTCTCTTCTTTGGAACTTTGAGTCCCTGTTCTTTAGCACCACTCCGCTGGGGACGCTTAGATTGGTATCTGGGGAACATTACAGCCAGGTAGCCAGGTTCTTTCATATGCACGATTTTGTACATCGAAAGGGCTGCAAAGTACATTTTCCGCAAATCAGTACGTCACAAACCCAAGCGCTTCCTGAGTGGAGCGATAAATTCGTCTCTCCTTACACCAAAAATGTATTTGACACATGAATTCCTTAGCCACTGTACCCGCATCCTCAGTTCGTCAGTGGCGTCAAGGTACACGACCGCGCAGTAGTCCAATTGGGACTGAATTAAGGTTTCAACTAGTCGAATTCGGAGAGTCTCGGTAGTGCATGCCCTGAGAGACCGCTAACTAGAGAGGGCTTTGTTGACTTTCTTAGTAACTTGATTAATATGCGGTCTCCACGTCGACACGTTGTCCAATGTCACACCAAGACTCACGACCCTGTCACTGAATGAGACAAATACTCCATTCAGTATCTCAACACCAGGCAAGTCCATCCTTTGCAGACCTCTCACGTTCCCCTCGAAACTGAAGAAGATTGCTTTGATCTTGCCAGCGTTGAGTCGGCCCCCTCAGCGACAAGTCGTCCTATCTCTCCTAATCGAGCAATTTCCTCTCTGATCTCCTTCGTATCGACCACTAGGTCAATTTGGAGGTCGTCCGCGTGGAAAAGATGATGAATTGACTCCCCATCCAGCAATCCATTGACAAGTCATTGACATATGGATTAAAGAGTAGGGGCCCGAGAACGGAACCCTGTGGAACACCCAGATTTTGGAACTGCCATCTTTTGAAGTAACTCTTTGGGTGCGTCCTTGTAAGATTCAATCCACACAAGTATCGATCTCGAAGAACCCAGTTTGCGAAGTTCACTCAGTAGTTTGGATAGTGAAATCGTGTCAAAAGCCTTGCTGGAATCAAACAGTAATGACAGCGTGACTTTCTTCCTGTCTATGCCTACTCAAATGTCGTCTGTAAGCTTGAGCAGCCCTGTTTGGGTACTGTAATGTTTCTTGAGAGCAGTCGGGAAACGATCTGGTAAGTTACCACACTTGAAATTCTCCGTGATTCGATGATGAGCGATTTTTTCCAGAACCTTAGACAGGGAGCACAGCAGCGCAATAGGACAAAAGTCCGAGACCCCTGATGGTGCTGCGGTCCTTTTCAATGCAATCAGCTGTGGTTGCTTCGAAGTTCCTGGAAAAATGCCGCGAGCAAAAGAGGAGTAAAATATGTACAATGAGATCACCTAAGGTCGGGAGTGCCTCCGCGACCACATCCCGGGGGATCCCGTCTGTTCCACGGCCCTGCGAGAAGGAATGTTTGATGGCAAGGACGACTTCGTGAAGATTCGTGGGCTCTAACCTGAAGCTCTCTTCTGAGGCCTTATTGATCTTGTCCACCATCTCTCCAATATTCTCTTGACGTGAGACGGGAACCACCGCAAAGTGAGCGCTCAGCTCGTCCGGGGGTGAAACGGTGCCGTTTCTCCTCTTTGCTCTTGGGCAAGAGGCCGAGGTTGTGAATTTTCTTCTATGTGTTCTCGATTTGGTCTAGAGCGTCTGAAACATGACTTTGAAGGGAAGGATGACGCTCCTCCTCTAGCCGCACGCGATATCTTTGCCGCATTGAGAATGCTCATTTCAAAGCTCAACACACCGGCGCTGATCGCATTAGTTGCGCTCCCAGCGCCTGGGTGCCGCATCTTGCTCGTTCATGAGCGCTTTCAACTCGAGACCAATCCAAGGAGCATCGCCTCTACGGGGTCGAGCCGTTTTTTTGGCGCTAATTTATCCAAGACATGCTTTGAATTTCCATTCAGACAGTCAATAGCGTCGTCCGAACTGGTTTCAGGTGTATTCAGGGCTGTCCAGTCGCAGCGTAGCAAGCGATCATTCAGCTGCTCCGGAGAGATTTTGCGGGAGTCCCTATACGTGCAGGAGCTTTTCCGTGGAATAGGGATAGAGACGTTAATCGTCACATCAATGACTGAGTGCTTGCCGAAACTGGGCAGTAACCTGTTTTGAAAGTCAGTTATGGTGTCTTTCTCATCTCTATGAATGTGATCAATCGATGTGTGAGACACATTGGGGTTATGTTGGTGAGTTGCGCCATGCTGCACCGTTTGAAACGACAGTTCTTCAGTCTGTACAGTCGTGGTTTTTGTGTCTGGATGAGCCGTGTCGAACGAGTCTACATTCAGATCGTTCATGATTACTTTATGACTAAAGTCGCCCCACAATCGGCGTAATGAGCCAAATAGCCCAACATCCTCCTGCATGGCGACAGCAGGGCGGTCTATGAATGACTGCTGCTGATATTCGTGGAGAGCTGCCCTGCTGTACGCTACAAGAAAGAAATTCAGAAACCCCAGGTTTTCCTCATCTACATGTATCGGGGGAGATTAACTTTTTCACTTCAGAATCGTTACGCACATACAGGGCAACCCCACCACCGTCTCTGTTGCGATCCTGCCGCAACAGAGAAAATCCTGGGATATGAACTAGACTGTCGTCCACAAACTCATCCAACTACGACTCGGCCATCCCAAATAGATGTCAAAAGGGATTCTGAGTGACGAGCTGGCGGAGTTGCTAAATTTTATCTCGGAGTGAGTTGATATTGAGGAACCCCGCTCTGAAAGAACTCCCACTCCTTCATGGCTCTCCAACAGCCGCATCTAGTCAGGGCATCCCAGCCGAAGCTTCAGTTGAATCTGCGCCCTGTGCTGGCGTGGTGGAAATGTTCTGATCGGTGCCCACAGATTCAGAAGGCCGATCCAGGACCGTTTGACTCGCCATGTGAATGACATGACGATCAGCAAGGGACTCTAACACATACGCTCGATGGCTACCGCTTTGCTCGGCCCAGGAACGTCCACCACTATGCCAGACGTATTCAAAGCCCAAGCCCCGTGCAAGTGACCTCAAGCGTGAATATTCCCTGTATTTCTCGCGGGGCAGCATCTCGTTGATGGATATTCTACGATCTATTATCTGAGCTTTCGTGACCGGGTCAAGCAAAGCAAGCTCGATGTTATGAGCTGTGAAATAGTTATGCTCGATTGAGCGCTTTGCTCGAGTTACCTCCCGGACTAGTCGGCTGCTGGAAAGTTGGACTACGCATGTTGGCAATGTGCGTGAGCCGTTGATTGTGGCTCGAAATGAGGATTTCTGTGATTCACTTTCGTCTTCCGAGGAGGCCCTCCCGATTGCGCACGCAGGGCGCAGGACACGGACATCAGTGATGTCCCCTCTCCAGCGAGAGGAGAATAGTTTTGAGTACTGCATACGTAATATCGGAGACCTCTTCCATCGGGGTATCAGATACCTTTCTAAATACACCATTCATAACCAAATTGCAGCACTCACATCTTCCACCCCTGAATCCAGTGCCCCGCTCCCCAACGCGCAAAGAAGGGGGCGAGTTCGGCCTTGGTGGAAGAGACGGACACGCCTATGTTTGGAGACACCGGTCATCACATAAGACATTATCATTCCCAGTCTGGTAGTTTTGCAGAGCACTTCGGTTACCTGTGATGAATACATCCAGATTCGAGATCTGATTCCTCATCATAGAACTTTGCTCCAGTAACAGCTGACGATCCAAGCAAAGCTCCTCCAGCTGGGAGTTTTTCAAGAGACGACATGCGCTCCAACAGCCGATCATTTACCTCGCCCATTGGGGGGTCTCCCGTTACGGCTGATGAAGCGATGGAGGTGACCGTCTTGGCCGGGGGAGGTGGATCCGCACTGATACGAGAGCTGAGACGCGAGTGTGTGGTTAGATTGCCACTCACATGAACGCGCGCGCTCACATCTTCCTTATCTCTCTCCCTTACTGGCTTCGTCTGGCGAGGCCCCAAAAGCGTCTGCTTCACGGCGGCGGATGAAGATTCCATACTCGGGGCCTTGCTCACCTTGCAGCATTGGTAACACGTCACTGTGTCTCCTGTTGACGACAAACATTTGACGTGGACTGCTTGCTTGCAGATACTGCAATCTTTGCTGCCCGTGCGTAAGGCGCCGCTGCAGAAGCAGCAGGTGTTGTTGCTCATGGCGCAGGTGTATAGCTGCAACTGTCAGCGGCAAAGTAGCAGACGACCTCCGAGCATGCGCACTAATCACAAGTTCGGCGCCAAGCACTACCGACGAAAGAGAGAGAGGGGGGGGGAAGAAGAGAGAGACAGAGACAGAGAGTTACGTTCTCGTGATACAGATGAGGCTGCATTGACACAATTCATAATAGGGATCGGCAGCGAGTTAAGAAATAACTTATGCAACGATTGACTCAAGAGTGTACAAGAGACAAAGCTGGCGCAGCGAGCTGCCGTGCAACGCAGGCCCTATTCCAATGCAGGAGAGATAACGCGCACTCAATCCACATCTCCATCTGCCTCTAACCAAGCGAAAGTCAGAGTACTAGATTCCTGAGTAACTCGCACTTATTGTTCCCTCAAGGACCCCGTCGAGCATACATGTAACAAAAGAATGAATGCCAATAAAGTTTGTCGGTATTGTGAGAAGCCGGGCGATGACTCAGAAGTGTGCTGGATACTTGAGGATGGCCTTAGGGTAGGAGTTTCGAGTCACTAGTCAAATGAGCGTGAATATTCTCCGATTTTGAAATCATCGTAAGAGACAGCAAGAATATACTCTTAAATCATGATTCGATTCATAATTGCTGATAGAGCTATCAAAACGTCGATGACTTGCGTAGATCACGGAATGAGATTTTTGCAGATTCTTGTGCTTGACTTCCTTGATCTTCCATTTGTGAACCAAGAGAGGTTTGGGGATGGCCGCCAAGGTAGCCGAGATAGATTTCAAGAAAGGATTCTCGAGTCAGATTGAGCAAAATTCACTGACAATGTCGAGTTCATCGGTGCGGGTGGAGTTTTGGTACGAAAATAAACTCTCGCCAGCTCCAAAGTGTTCTGGATACGTTCCGGGCCTTATTGTTTATTATTTGCAACCAGAGGAAGAATCGGGAATTGCCGCCGAAAAATTTGGGGAGCTGATTCAGGGGAGAATTTTGTTGATGATTACTGCTCAGCCGTAAACGGTGATCGATTTTTGACCCGAGTCCGTCATTGTGCCACCGCCAAAGTACTCTAGGGGGGATTGCAATCTTATTGTGGGATCATGTACTTCATATTGGTCGTGCACCGAGTGTATATGTCGTAGGCAAAATTGAAAATCCGGCATTGTGGATAATTTCTAGGCGTTGTAGAGAATGCCTGGCAAAGTAGAAAATGCTTCCGCGAAGGGATAATGCTTCCGCGAAGGGATCGATTCGCTACTTTGCCTGCGTTCAAGCCAGTCATTTCTCACATTGCCTAGGCATTGTCTACAATGCCCAAGCGCGCTCGTGCAAAGTGAGAAACAGACGACAGATTCATGGCCCAGTGATGATGAATATTGTGTCCTCTCAATTTCATTTTATACAATAATATTAATAGATCTTCAGATCTCCTCGCTCGTTAGCGAGCTTCTGCATTTAATGTGAGTGAACATCAGCGCACTCGTCTGTTTCTCACGTTGCCCGAGCGCGCTTGGGCATTGTAGACAATGTCTAGGCAATGTAAGAAATGACTGACTTGAACGCAGGCAAAGCAGCGAATGGATTCCTTCGCGGAAGCATTTTCTACTTTGCCAGGCATTCTCTACAACGCCTAGGAATTATCCACAATGCCGGATTCTTAACTTTGCCCACGACATATACAAATTGCGGGATTTTAGATAAACCAAGTCAGTAAAAGACGAGGTGAGTTTATTGAGATCGTATAGGTACAGAGATGCGCACACAATGGCGACGACGCCAAGACTGAAGCTGCGGCGGAGCGCCGCGACGCGAGAGCCGGCCAGCGCATGAGATGATGGCGGACGCAGCCGCCCACACACACACACATCTGACACTCCCTCCCGGCTGAGTGTAAGCCATCTATCAATCTAGTTCCTATCAAATAAGATTCTGTCAGACGAATGGAGCCCTATGTACATACATATTTGTGGCAATACAAAAGGAAATACGCAGACCCTTTTTCTTTCTCATTCTTATCGCACTATTCACTGATCAAACTTATACTACAGAAATTCGAAGACTATCATTATTTACATACACAAACGTGCAACATCATTGTACTCTCTATGCCTAATACAGAAGATTTTGTTACATTTCATTCTATACATACATTACAAACCGTATTTTACCACGTGGTTGAGTGGAAACAATTTACAGCCAGTGAGTTTTCCAGATCAGTAATAAAACAGTCAGACAAACAAAGATCGTCTCTGTCACATATTTACACATGTAAAATGTTCGGTCACACATAAGAAGAAAGTTACTGATCTTCTTCCTCTACCTCTTCTATTTCAGCCTGATTTTCAGTATCGTATCCTGAACAGGAGAAATTGAAAATAATTCAGTCCAGATTCATGATTTGCTTGGTCATTCCGAAATAGGGAAGCATAGGTAAAGGCTTTGTGAATATGTCCGCACGCTGATCCTTAGATGGGATCCAGCTACTTTGAACTAGATTATTTCTCACGCACTGTCTCACATAGTTCTCTTTGGGCTGAATCACATGTCTCAGCTTTTTGCCTCCACATGTTTTAGCACTAGCTTCGGCGGCTCAATTATCGCACCAAAGCACCATGGGTCTCAATGAGTCTTTGAGTATCAGAGTCAAGGAATTGTCGGTCCCGACGAGCTTCGCGCACGTTTCGCTCATTGCCACGTATTCAGCCTCGCACGTAGATAGTGATACATAAGAACGTTTGTTAGTTTTCCAAGCAATCGGATCTCCGTAGACTCTGATCAGATAACCGAAGGTCGATAGGGAGTGCTTGCAGTCGGCGAAGCTCGCGTCGGAGGATGCTCCGAGATGATCTGACTTACATAGAAACCTCAAGCTGTAGTCTCTGGTATGCTTGAGATATCGGAACACTCTTTCTACCATGGACCATTCGTTTTCGGTTGGGTAGGATTGGTGCTTACTCAACACGTTGATGGTATATATTATGTCGGGGCGCGTCGTGTTACCTAAATACAGCAAACTGCCAACAATCTCCCGGAATGGTCTGTCTTTGATGCTACCGGTGTGAGCTGACTCGTCACGATCTGATGAATTTTCCCGATTTCGTCTCTCACGATTTGTTACTTGGTTTGTAGCCATGGGACTTTTCTGGGGATGAGTGTTCTGGAATCCAAAGCGATCAAGGATTCTGTCGATGTATCTGCTCTGATTCAATTCAAATATTCGATTGCTCCTGTCTCTTTTCAGCGCGACACCGAGAAATTCTTTGGGCTCACCCAAATCGGTCATTTCAAAAGAGCTCTTGAGTTTTGCCTCCATCTCTGCAAGTTTGCACGCGTCGTTACCGGCAAGCAAAATGTCATCAACGTAGAGCAACGCCAACAAAAATTCATCTTCTTCATGCCAAGTGAACAGACACGGTTCTGAATCGTTATTGAGTGAGCCGATTTCCAAGGCAACCTCGGTAAATTTTTCATTCCATTCCTTGGGACTGATTCGCAGACCATACAGTGCTTTCTCAAGTTTACACACTTTGTTCAGACGGTCTTGCGCAGAGCAGTTGAGTCCTCCAGGGATTTCTATGTAAATATCCCTGTCAATGTCTCCGTTCAGGAAGGCTGTTCCCACGTCGAGTTGACAGACGTCCAAGTTCAGTTTGTTGATCATAACAACGGGTAGAATAGATCAGCAATTCCAAATTTTCGCGGGATAAATCCGAAGAAAGTGCCTGGATTAGCGTTTTTCGTGACTTCGATAACGATTATCTCAGAATCCTGACGTGATAGGACAATTCTAGGACCGGATTCGGGTTCAACAGCTCGAACTACGCCTAAAACAACTCTTCTCCCTTCAAAAGCATACGAGAGGTCCAAATATGTTTGTAACCAGAGGTCCAAATATGTTTGTAACCAACATACCAGTGTAATGAATGATGAATGGACTTCTCCACCTCGGAGGACAAAGGCGAGTGGGAAAGAATCACTCTTTGTAGATGGTGAGATGCTTTTATATCAGCAACGTTTCATCGACAATCAATCAGCTCAGTCGTTTGAGTTGACGTCAGAATCAGTTTCAATCATCAAAATATGATCAAGATCCATTCAAAGAAGAATCACACAACTACTACAGCCATTGATTCCACGATCATCAATGCTTCTTGATTATGGACCAAATATCAAACTTCTCATTAAAAGAGAGATCATTGCCTCCAAGAAGAATTGGCAAATAGTTGAGATTAGTTCTATGGGAATTCCTCAATCATTAACGTATCTGAGAGATCTCACCATGCGTTACTTATCAATTATTGGCATTTGTTCAACAACTATTTTGAATATAAATCATGAAGGCGAGTTGGGGAAAAAACTTTTCAATAACATTTGATGTCTGAGGATGCGGCTTCAAGCTATAATTTGACCCACAGTATAAATTGATGGAACGTATCATGAGAGGTTCGATATTAGGCATTCCTAACAATCATGAGGAATTTGAGTCATGAAAGACTACTAAGAACAGCACTCTCTAGTCTTATAACACATATGAGACATCACATGTAGCACGAAGGATCTTGAATACGAGCAAGTTGAATCAATTCCCATTTTGTCGTCCAAATATTCCAATTATCAATTCATGTTCTAGTATGGGTATAGTTTATGTGAGTGCTCTGAGTTATCTTCAATGAGGGATTGAATAATCCAAGATCAATCTTCTCAAAAGGGGTATAGGTTGATTGAGTCAGATCTTGGACTAGCCGATGTTTACAATGTGGAAGACAAAGCAGGCATGGATTCCTTCCGCCAAAAATTGAATATGTTTGAACCATTACTCGAACTACTGAGATACATTCCAGGATGTATAAACTAGTCAATAAACAATCCAAGCACGAGCACAGAGGGCAAATTTTTGAATAAACTTAATCACTCAAATGTAACTATTCAGTGTCAAAAATGTAGAATGCATCCATTTGCAAGATTTCCCTACAATCTCAAGAGACTTGAGAGCTCCCACAACTGTGAGTGATGAGTGATTTAGGTTTACAATTGGCTCCTTGGATTCAAGTGAGCCCTTTGACTGCTAGACCTCAAACACAAATGAGGGAATCAACAGTGAACCCATCATACTCATAAGCTTGTAATACCAATAAGATTTTGAGCCTAGCACCTGAATACTCACTTTCAAATACAAATCTGGACATTTAAAGTGGAAGCATGCCAGGGGTTCATCAAATATTGCAGATCCGCCGGAAGCATCTTTCAGTCGAGGAAAATTCCATTCCTCCACTGATTCTCTCCCAGCTCAGTCTCTGTCATCTTGGATGCACATTTTCTACACTGTGAGGAAAGCCTTGCAAATTTGTTTGGGGAAAACCAGTGTAGGCCCATTCAATCATTGGATAATTTTTCGCATGCACATACTTCTGCAGAGCCGATGTGAACATTGTAGTCGCTCTGCGTTCTGTGGCGCGGCGTCTGCTCTCGCTCAATGTTTTCTCTTTCTCCCCCCCCCTCTCTCTCTCTCTCTCTCTCTCTCTCTCTCTCTCTCTCTCTCTCTCTCTCCCTCTCTCTCTCTGGCGGTGAGTACATCCACACGCATGTTACATCGCTCCGTACTCGAACGTCGTTTTCACCATCCGAACGTCGTCTCGAGCGGCATTTTTCT
>JAPYYZ010013319.1:0-13958 GCA_030522705.1 Eretmocerus eremicus | reverse complement strand
ATCGTCGAGATTGGCCGAACCGTTTCAAAGTTATGAGCAAAATACGAGGACAGTTTTCGTTTTTCCAATCATTTGAAATTATTAGGTTAAATCACCAATGTAGGCCTGGCAATAGCAAAAAAAAATTTTTCCGGCCCTGAAAAAATTTCTTAAACCCTCTTTCAAAATCCCGAACCGAAAAAAAATGCTTCGGAAATTTTTAAAAAATAGTTGCAGAAAAGTTCTAAATTTGACGTGGAACCCCTCTGTTATATAGTACAATAAATGAGATTCTCCATCCTAATATAAGCAGAACAGCAGTGTCTTTCTCCAATATCGGGATATCTTCCGCATTCTTTCGTGGACTAATGGAAGCCCAAGCGGATGCACTCCAAATCTTCATGGATCAAAAAAATGCATGGAATAGCTTCCAGGAGGATGTCAAGGTACGGGTCATCAATCCAGAATGGTATGAGCTTCCAAAATTTATACTCAAAATAATTCTCCAATATGGAGATATTGATGCATTATGGTTTCGGGAGGTGGATATCCTTTCGAAAAACTCCCTCCTCACAATAGCTTCTCATCCAAAATCAACGGAATCGCGTCTAGCCCATCGGGAATGCAATTCCCCGCATCACCATTCCACACACCCATAGATTCTCTGGTTCTTGCTTCAGATTTTCAATATCAAAATATCATGTTGAAGGGGATTGTCATGGCTTCTTTTCGAGTTGGCAGAATCCTCGTTTTCAACATGAATCATCTGATCCTGAGTTGCTCCACCACGAAGTAGTTCGAAGAGTTAGGTACGTATGTTTACTATCAGAAGAGGAACAGGTATGCGGAGCACAGCGATGGAACTGAGGAGATCTCCTCGTTCTGGTGTGATGTATGGGCTGATCTCAGGATTCGGTCGAGTTCATGGTTGCGGCATACTACACGTTGCGGAATAGTACATTCAGTACTGCAACCACTTCCCCGGACTCGTTCACTAAGTGGCTAACTCTGGTACAACAGGCCAATTTTGAGCTTGAATGATAGATGGTACGTCCAGTAATCAGTATACATGGGCAATTTCGTCGAAATATTTGGCCTTGTTATGGATGAACAATGGAAACATACTTTTTTAGGCTAGTTTTTCGGTTTCATCGTTATAACTCGAAAAATACTGCTTTTTCGAAGAAAAATGCCGAATAACTTTTTGTAGATCTCAAAAAGATCTAGAGAAGAGGTCCACAGTACTTACTTGGGAAATGCATCAATTTTGAGATACGGAGGAAACAAGGTTCAACTTACAGCTAACTCCTCGATCCTCTCATTATAGCTTGAAGTATCTACATTCTTGGTGAGAATATCTTCGAAAAATTCGTAGATCCCAAATAGATCTACGAAAATGATCCGGGAGGACTCTCCTGAAAAATACGTCGATTTGAGATACAGATGAATACAAGTGATATTTTGAACCAGATGTTTTTATTCGTCCATTGGACTTTCAATCAGGCAAAATCACCGCCACTGTTCAGAAGGGTATTCCATCAAATTTGCTTCTGGATTCCCTCCACAAGATCCTCTTGATTGCAAGGACGCATGTTGCCAGGCGCGATTCTAGTGCAAATTTGTTTAACCTGAGATTGTTTCAGGAAATGGTAGAATCAAACTTTTTCGATCCAAAACAAATTCCACAGAGTAGTTCGGCGCATTCTGAGCAAAAAGTTTTCCTTGCCATTTTGGCTAGAACGCATTGTTTCGGGCTTATGAGCCTTGAAAAGCCGAGAAAAACTCTTCCATTGAATGAGCTTTTCCCGACGTTGCAAGGCTTATAACTCCGAAACAATGCGTTGCAGCGGAAACTGACAGGAGAAACTTTTTGCTCAAAATGCGCCAAACTACTCTGTGAAATTCGTTTTGGATCAAGAAAGTTTGGTTTCACAATATGTCTAAAGAATTTCGGGTTGAACAAATTCCCATCAGAATCTCGCCTGGCAACATGCGTCCCTATGATCAAGAGGATCTCCTGGAGGAATTCTGGAAGGAAATTTAATGGAATATCCTTTTCCCCACTCTAACCTCAAAATCGGAGATTTCTCCCTTTTTTGCGACTCTCGTGGTGGAAAATATCACATCACTCCCGGCGGAGGAACTCGTCCTGGTCCTTAGCACATGTCTCCCTCGCTACGTTCGGCCGACAACAGTTCCTAGGGCCCGAACTCGCCTTCCGCCTCCAGTGATGTAATCTACTATGGAACAGTAGAGGTGATTTCACCTACACTGTAAAAAAAAACTCTTGGGGAAAACCTCGTCGGAACAGGGCAATCCCGTGCAATTGACTGGAAAATCACTATCGGGCTAGGCAAAGTACAGCGCGCGTTGTGAAATCTCTATGTTCAACATAGGTCGGGTTTTCATCCAGTGTTCAACACAGAGATTTCACAGTACGGGCCAGTGAATTCCGTGCAACGGCCTGGGTTTTCCCCGCGCGCGTTGTGAATTCACAGGCGTGCGATTGTATTATCCCCTCGCTGCAGGGCCGTGTTGTTCGAGGTTAGGAAACCGACGGTGCAGAGCAGTCGGATCTCTTCAAATTTATTTGAACACTATATGCCTGATCCGGTCTGGATAGGACTCGGTTAGGAGTTACGCAAACTATGATTGAAAAATGCGTATAGATACAAGTCCAATTTTTTGCACGAAACTTTAGCAAGTTTTTGACCGTGGACCGCGGCGAATCAGGCATAACATGGACGTGAATTCACGACACGTGCCTGGGAAAACCCGAGCCAGTGCTGGGAGTTCACTAGCCGCACTTTGAAATCCCTGTGTTGAACACTGGATGAAAACCCGGCCTAGATCAACACTGGGTTTTCCCAACGAGTTTTTTTACAGTGTAGTCAAAGGTACCACGGACGAATAAAAAATCTGGTCCAAAATCCCACTTCAATTCACCTGTTTCTCAGAATTGGCGCATCCTTCAGGAAAGTACCCCGGAACCATTTTTGTAGATCTTTCTGAGATCTACGAAGTTGCGCAGATATTCTCATCAAAAATGTGGATTCTTCAAGTTGTAATGAGAGAATCGAAATGTTAGCCAAAAACCGAACCTTGCTCTCCTTGTATCTCAAACTTGACGCATTTTCGAGGGAAGTACCACGAAACCTTCCTTGTAGATCTTCTTGAGATCTACAAGAAGTTATTCGGCATGTTTTTTCGAAAAAGAAGTATTTTTCGAGTTAATACGGGAAAACCGAGAACTAGCCTGAAAAAGCATGTTTATATTGTTTATTCATTACAAGTCCCAACATTTCGACAAAAATCCTATCAAAAATTCCTATAAATACTGATTACTCTATGTGCCACCTATCATTTGAGCCCAAAACTGGCCTGTTGTACCGAAGTTAGCCACTTTTTCCCCTCTCGTGCGTCTTTTCGGGGGCTGGTTGCAGCACTGATTGTGTGATAAGTGAGAAATAGTTGCCGACTGCGCACGAGGACACATTGGCGCTCGAGCGCCACGCGCAGCCCGAGTCCGCAATCGACAACTTAACCTGACTTGTTCCACAGTATACACTTCATCACAAGGAGCGAGGAATCTCCCACAGCAACGTTGACCCGGAGAACATGAATGTGGTCCAACCTGATTACCAGCTCCGAGCATTTTCATTGAATCTGGCTCTTTTGGCACCAGATCGGGATTGTGACTTCAGAAGTTCTCTTCAAATCATAGTTTTTTTTTGGAATTGTGTAAAGATAGCGACTTGTTGGAGTGGAACAGACCACAATTTTCAGCCAAGCGAGCCAAAAAACATAGGTTTCGAGTGCTCTGAAAATCAGCTTTGAATTTTCTCACCAAATCATGGTATTCCGAGAGTACGTCGAGATTCTCCTGTGCTAGGACCAAACCGACCTTGGATTCAGAATCAGCGAACCCAAATACATATGTGGTCGAGTCAGACTCCCAGATCCAAAATTCCACCAGCTCTGAACTTTTCCATCAAATCATGGTATTTTGAGATTATGAAAACCGACTCCGGATTCGGATTCAGCAACCTTGAGAACATGAGGATGGTATACATAAGGATACTTGTCCCCGTCGTGCCACGTGAACTGAGTCCTGAGCGAGCTGTGGATGCGACACTCCCACTAGCGTGCGAACTTCTGTTCCTCATCTCTGTCTTTCCACGGTGTCCCACTAGCATTGGAAGGTTGATCTTAACTGACATGGAAGAAGGAAACGGGGACCGTTTCGTTGTGTCTAAAGGTGATGGGATTTCATCGAAACAAAATCGAAGCTGATCCTCTTTCAGAGGTATACCGCTATGAACAATTCTGGCCTCCTGGCCAAGACATGGATTTTAGAAATACCCCGATCATTGCCGTTTTTGCAAAGTTTTCAAAGCAAATTTCCATTCAATAACACAGGCCCACAAAAAAAATGTTGTAGGGTCAGAGGAGTTTGAACACGTGTTTCACGTATCTTGAGCTGCTGAACATGAATCCGAAGTCAGATTGGGGTCTTTCCGGAGCCGTTCTTGGAAATCGCCCGAAAAGTGGGCCTGGAATCCACTCAACGAGCATTTTGATGTCCCAAAGTCCAAAGCATATTAGGAACGACTTGTGATACATATGAGGAGATCACTGGGATCTCTGCACTTATGAGGAGACTCGATCGTTCGCCCCAAGTATACTCGACACTCATATCGCCTCCCCTCCCTCGAGGGGGAGGGAGGGGAGGGGGGAGGGTGAGGGGATCCAATGAAGAGGGGAGGTGATCAGGCTCTGGCGAAATCTGACGTACTTCACTTTCTGTCCTGGAAAGAGCGGGAGGAGAATATAGTGTCCCCATCTCGAGGTCAGTACTCTCCCTCCTCCCAACCTTCATGGCGCCCTGCGCGCAAAGGCAGAAGAGGCAGAAGAGGGCCAATCAGAGCTTAGGCAAATCTGTATCACTCAAGCTTCTTTTCCGAGGGCTTTTTAGGGTCAATTCACGCGATCTCTAGGCAAGTTTCCCATAGATCCGCTCTGCACCTGTCTGGCAACCGGAGGGTGAAGGCCGGGGGGAGGGGGGGGGGTGGTGGAAGAGGGATGATCAGACATCGGCAGGATCTGGGCCACTCAAAACTCTGATCCACAGGTCTTTGGAGTTGCAAGTCTCACATACTAGATCAGTTCTCTCCCCTTCATACCCTCATCTCATCACTGTGGTGAGGGTGATTGGAATGGGGGGGGGGGGGAGGAGTTGAAGAGAAGAAGTAGATGATCGGGCGCTGATAGAGTCTGAGAGATCCACAACTCGGTACTAGGGAGTCTCCGGAATGCGAGTGGATGCGGAGGATATAAATCTGAATTCAGGAGATATCTCAACTAGAGAGCAATTTTCATACGTTTTTGAGGTTGCTGATACATGGAGAAAATCAGCGGGAAGACCAAAAACTTGACATGGATGGAATAAATAGGTCCCATCTACCTTCCAGTTGAGATCGGATAGCAAGCCATACCATCTGCAGATCGAGGATTGTATAATTCGGTCTCCTTCTTTTGAATGCTAAACTCATGAGAAAAACGTTTGCAGATAAAAGGGAAGATGGTTGACTTCGGAATATCTACTTCAATTCAGAAGGAGAGACCTTGAAATTTGATTCTATTTCGTGAATTTATATCGGAGGATGAGCATGAAGCTTGAAAGTTCAGGTCAGGGACATCAATCTGGATTCGGAATTCAGCTAACTCGACTATACCCTGGATTCGAGGTGCCTAGGGCTCTCGATTCTCTCGAGAGCCGAATACCTCTCCACTCTTATCCAAGATTGTCACAGAGGCGCGAGTAATGTCTGCGAGAGTCCGTTCTCAAGCTCAATAGCCAGAGGGACCCACAAAAACGGACTCTCACTATTCCTGATCCACTCCGAACGTGACTGACCCCCCCCCCCACCATTCACTGACCTGATCTCTACGAGCCTCCAAAGGCTTGGAAGGGCATTCAGTCGAGAAGTGACTCCGGGTCCAGTCGAGCAGCTCTGAAACTCCTTACTCATAGGAGTTTCGGAGTCGAATCCTCGTGCGTCCATGGCGCGACCCCCACCCCCCTCCGCCCACTGAGGATTCCTGAATGGGTAGCTGGAGCTCTTCCCAGGACAGAAAGTGAACTACCTCAGATTTTGCCAGAGCCTGATCCCCTCCCCTCCTCATTGGCCCCCCCCCCCCCCCGGGGAGGGGGGCGATATGGGTGTCGAGTATATTTGGGGCAAACGATCGAGTTTCCATAGAAGTGCAGAGATCCCAGTGATTTTCTAATATGTATCACAAGTCGTTCCTCACATGCTTTGAATTCTTGGGACATCAAAATGCTCGTCGAGTGGATTCTAGGCCCAGTTTTCGGGCGATATCTCAAAAACGGCCCTGGAAAGACCCGAATCTGACTCCGGATTCGTGTTCAGCAGCTCAAAATACGTGAGAAACGTGTTCAAACTTCTCTGACCACACAACTTTGTTTTTAGTAGGCCTGTGTAATCAGGATCCCTTGCGCATGAGCACATGTTTACGACCCTCATAGTACTCCCAATCAATAGATCGCATGATTGACTACGAAATGCGTCCAGCTAAATGACGATTGATGAAGTAGAGCCAGAGATTAGCTATTCCAAAACGAAAAAAAGTCCGAGGTGCCAAATCCGTCAGCCCCGAAAAGGTCCCGAGGACTCTCCCAAGCTCCAAATATGTTCATCCCTGATTCTATTCCAGGAATCAAAATTCAGGAGGTCGAATTATGGAGGGCATTGAATGGGCTAGCAATTATATCCAGTTTAAAGATCAGAAAATGATGCTCATGCGCAAAAAATCTCCATTCTATGGATGGAAATAGCGGCCAGTTGAATGATTATTCGTCAAATGTTAGTTTGCTGGGGATTTGAGTGAATGAAAGATCAGAAGATCTCTCAATTGAATGTAATCGATAGCCCATTTAATGCTCTCTGAAATGCAACCTCCTCAATGTCAACTGTTGCAGTAGAACTAGAGATATACACGTTGGGAGCTTGGAAGAGTCGTCGAGGCCTTTTCGGGGCTCACAAATTCGGTACCTCGGGCTTTTTTCCCATTTTGGAATAGCTGTATATCCGACTCTACTCCACCAATCATCCTGCTGGACGCATTCTGAAGATGATCATGCTATCTAACACTTTGGAGATCGTGAAGATGTGCGCATGAGCAGGGTATCCTGATTATTGAATCGAAATTTGCTTCAAAAACTTCGCAAAAACGGCAATAATCGGGGTATTTCTACAATCCATATCTCAGACAGAGGGCCGATAATCAAGACCAAACTTCGGCGTCTTGTTCTCGGTCATTGTGGTGGCAATAGCTGCGGATTCCAGCCCAATCGGTAGCGGTAGACCGAAGTAATAACACAATCAATTTGGTCTTTTTCGGGAAAATGCTCCACTTCAAACGACGATTACTCAGGCCCCATCCAACCGACTTAGACGTTCGAAACGGAAAATGTAGGTCTCGTCAAGACAAAAAACAAATCGGTTGGAAATACTGAAAAATATTTAGGAAGTCTGAAGCGGCAGCTATTTGAAAAAAAGTGAAAAATCTAGAAGAAAGTCATTCCACATTTCCAGCCTCCAGAATAGCGGATTTAACTTTTGGACTAGAACCAAATGATTTTCTCAAAGTTGACGTACTAACAGAAAAAATGCGCCCCTGGAGGGCTCTTTAGAGAGATTCTGACCGATTCGGGGAGCTCCCTAAAAGGAGTCCAAAACGGCGTTTTTTCTTGGAAAGATTCCCATGGGGACCCGGATTTCCTTTTTGAGCTGGAACTTGGGGGAGATACTATTCTTAGTACCTGGCGTCTAGAAATTGGCGTCCAAATCTGCGGGGGTCATGCGCACGGATTTGCTGAAATTCAGCTTTTTGACCCATATTTGGGCATTTCCACGGGATTGTGAACTTCCAGGGTGGCAAGGGTGAGCGATACTTTTGTCCTCTCGTGAGTGAATGTTGGTGCTTAGATACATACTTCCGAGTTCCACAATGAGGTACAACTCCCTTTTGGATAGTTCTGCAAGAATTCATAACTTTCATTTTTGTATAAATGTGATGGAATAACGAAATCGTAGTGGAAATGGTGGAAATCCTCTTAAGTGTTATGTGTACCGTTTGAATGCCACGCTACTTATCAGCCTAATTTTTCCGAGATATCAATCGATATACTATGTTTGATTTGGGAGTCAAAGCTCGTGTGTGTGCCCATGGAAGTATCAGAGCCCCACAAGTTTAAACAATGGAAATAGATTTTGGGCTGTTCAACAGACCAAGCACTGTTAACGGTGTACAAATTACGTCGCGGAAGATAATTGAAGAAATCTCGTTGAATTCACTAGTTTGATTAGCTTCCGAGAAATTGGTTATCGTTCAGATGCTGTGCTAGTCTCCTATTCCAATCCGAAGAGGCCGCCGTGGCCTAGTGGATAAGGTCCTGGTCTCCCACGCGGGAGGCCGGGGTTCGAGTCCCGGCCGGCACCACTGAGATTTTTTCTTATGTGCTTTCTACGGCGGTCTCGGTGGTTCGGAACCCACCTTAAACTGTAAATTGGTAGTTGGCAGTTGCTGACGCGCTGGTTGAGCGTAACTCAACCCCACGCACATGGGTGCCGTCTGGATAAAGCTCTAAAGAGCAGGTGCCGAGATGTGAAACTAAGAGATTAAGTTTTATTCCAATCCGAAGCAAGAAGAAAAGAAATTAAGTAATCGTGACTCTTCGAAAAAATTCATTACTATCCTTGATAGACCTCTGCTTCTCACTCTTTGGTCTTAAAACCACCCGTGGATCAAGAATTGCATCATTAAAGGATCTTAGAGTGACGGGACAACGATATGAACTCAACCGATATGAACTTTTTGTCAATATGAACTTCACAACCCAATAATGGTTTGAGTACCTGACTAATAAGGGAAAGATCTGAGAATCCGCGTTGCGAGTATTTATATTAGGATGTTCCTTACTTCTCACGTTTTGACTTTCCACGATACAATTGAAGATACCTGATCTGTGGCCCAAAAAAGTGAAAAGAACTCACCCTGATGCCCGTAGTCCTAATCTCCATCTGCCGCACGCGGGGTGGATTTTCAGGATAATGACGTGGAAATAACGTGAACATTTGATTCAATTCACCTTGAGGAATTCCCCCTCGTGATTTTTCCTGACTGGCTGACGTGCCCGAATAGTTTCAGGAAAAGCATCCACCATCCAAAATTTCACGGAGGATACGATGCAATAGTTCATTATGGTCTGGAAAAATTTCGTTTCACTAGAATATTGAGCTTTTAGATCAAAAACCACCGAGAACATACTTTTTTGCGACTCCCAGGCTCTTTGAAGTGACTCTGGCGCTTCAACTTGTATTTTCTCGAATAACTTCTATCACAATATCAATGGATGAGATACTAGGGAGTATCACCGATGACTGAAAGAGCAACATAATTGATCTTCCTGCCCGAATGAGGGGGGAATCAAATGGAAGAATGCGCGCTTCTACGGTGAACGCCACGATAATTCGTCGTAATAATTCTCCCGGCTCGTAACTGCCTCCCAAAATTCTGGGAAAACTTCATTCTCACCCAAAGTTTCAAGTTAAGCACGACGCAGTCGTTGCTTTTGAGCTGAGCAAAATCCACTCTCCCGAGACATTGAGTTTTACCAGGTGAAGAATCGCAAAAACATGATTTTAAACGGTTCGTCCGACCCACAACCTCCTCGATACCATTATAAGGTTTCAGGACAAATTGGCGTTTTCTCAGATGATTTCCGGCAGGATATCAGTAGATAGGAGATTGAACAGTCTCAATGATGACTGGCAGAGCGTGGAAACCGAAGCATGCTCCCGCATAATGGAGGACTTGAATTGGAAAATATGCATTTCCACGATGAACGCCACGATAATTCATCTAAGGGATTCTCTTGGCTCCTGACTGTCTCCCAAAATTCTTGGAACTCCGGACATTCACCTAGAATTTGCATAGGAGCCCGGTGCAATCGTTCATTTCCGGGTCAGAACTGCCGCACTACCGACAATTTGAAGTTGCCAGTGGGGAGAAGGTACTCCGTTACTACCACAAAATCTAGTTTAATTATAGCGCGGGCCGAAGAATGAGAATCTTCGAATTTTAACATGCTTGAGGTCAGAAAAGTTGTGTTTATCGTTCGGAGATATCACAATTTTTCTCTTGAAAGCTAAGAAATGAGTTATCCTGGTGGAGCTATAGAGCATTTTTCGGGAAGGAAAAGTACTGAGGTGCGAAACTTTGGTGGTCGGAATGATGCGCCCATCAAATATAGATTCTCTAGTGTGTTTTTTCGTCGGAGAATTTGACGGAGAAGTTCCATTGTCCTTAAATGTAATAGTTTTCTGCTAAGTTCGAGGAAGCGGACTTGTCTGGAAAACGACGTTTCTTGGATACGAGCATTTTCTGAACACTGCGTTCTGATTGCCGATTCAGTGAGCAGGTTTGTGATTTGGGGATTCCTCAGGAGCTTTATGAAAAGTCCCGAAAGTTTCCGAAAAGCTCTGCGCAGGCTCCCCGAAAGCTCCCAAGAAGCTCAAATGGTCCTTTTCGATAGTTCTACCGGAGCTTCTTGAACCTTTTCCAACAATGGAAACTATTGTGCCGAAATGAGTTAGATTCCAGGTCACGATTATCATTTCGCAGACTCCGTCACATTTTTGACCTTGAGAATCTGTTTCGAGGTAATCGTATCTGCTTCTGCCGGGACTCGAACCCACGACCCCCGCAGGGCTGTCACTGGAGGTACAGGCTCTATCCACTGCGCTATTCAATGCGTAAGTCAAAAACACGTAGGAAAGTCTACTTAGATGATCACATGCGACGTGAGAACGCCGCAGCCGTACTCATCACCGTCTTCTCGCCTCCGCCCAGGTGTGTTAAGAGCAAAAAGCCAATCTCGCCCCAAACGTTTCTTTCGTTGAGGTACCCGGGCGGAGAGGAATTGACGGCAAGGGAAGGCTCTCCGGGCAAGTGAGCCGAGAGAGCCGAGCAGCAGCAGATCAGCAGCAGCAGAGCGGAGAGTACGCGAGAGGGCCGATGAGGGCAGTACCTCCCGGGTGCGAATCGGGTGGGCGCGAGGAGGGGGGAATGAGTCACGAGAGGCGCCGCGGAGCGGCACTTGTGGATTGTCGCCTGACACGACAAGAAGTTTTCTTAAGCGCTTCCGAGTATTGAATTGCGATTGTCGTTTGAGGCCGTCGGGAAGTACTGAGTAGCGTGGGGTTCAATCCGCTACATTTTGCCAACGACGTCTATCGAAGAGAGTATGGACGGTGAGTGCGGCTTGATCATTTCTGATCCCGTTTATTGACCCTCTCTTGCCCCCTTCGTGTTTGAGAGTCGTGCGCGCTGCGGATGTCCTCCGGGAGTGCCGTATCCAGGGTCTCGGCTATGGCCCACGCGCGTCTCATTCTCGTCGGAAGTGCCGTACCCGGGTGAATCGCCCTCGCCCACGCGCGTCGTGTCGTTGTTCCTCGTAAAGCCACGCGGAGCATTAGGAAAGCTGCTCGGGCAGCTAGGTAGGTAACCGAGAAACCCTTGCCCCTCAGCGGTGGTGCCTTCTCAGAGGTCTGTCCCTGAGAGCCAGCCGGGGCTCCTCAAATCGCCCTCGGCTGGTACAGAGCATCGCTCGGCCCGCCAGGGTGCCTAACCTCGCCTCCGTGACCGCGCGAGCATTCAGGCCATCTTGGCCACAAGGCCGACCGGCGGCGGCCGTTTTCGCGGCGGGTACGTGGCTCATTGCAGGCGGAAGCCCCTCGGCGGAATGCGCGCAGCGCTCGGGTCACGTGACGCGGAGTATTAGGGTGCGTCCAGGGATGTCGTCTCGCGTGGCTTAGGGTGTATCCAGGGGAGTCGTAAATCGTGGATGTCGGATGTGTAGGTAGAGATGCGTACGTATGGAAGGTGCTCGCGTGTGGGAGATATTGGTTGTATGTAGTGTACATAGATATTGTGAGGCCAGGGAAACTCGGTAGTTGAACACTTAGAGCATATTCGAGTCAGTGTAAATAGGTGGCATGCTCACCACGGAATGAGGTGCATATGAATGGAGTATAGTTGGTGAATAAATGGGCGGATAGCTGAAAGGAAGAGACACTGGACCTATCATTGCCCACCAGATCCACCCGTCCCCCGTATTTACAGCTGTGCTCCATCCGGACGTAAGTAGCTGCTCCGCCCTTCGGGCGCGGGGACTTGGGCCCATTCCCGATCCGGCCAAATATAAGTGTGTGACCCTTGGAGGTGACATAATCTCGAAACTCCACGTCACACACATTTTCAGATTATGATCAATTGACACTGAGAGAGAGCTTGAATATTTCGTATCACCGCAGCTGTTTCTTGGAGAATCGAGGGAATCAAATTCGAGATTCTCTGTCATCTCGCGATAGCTCAAAGTGGCGTCGTTTGTTCAAAAACACACTCGTTTGATCTGTACCAAAAGAAAACTGAGAGCTTTCAAGGAGTATTTGGGAGCTTTCGGGGGAATATCCGGAAGCTAATGAGGAGTTTGACGGAAGCATCTCGGGAAGTATCGGAGAGCCTACATCAAGCTACTGGAGAACTATTGGAGAACTAATGCGGGAGCTATCCGGGAACTGATGGGGAGCTCCTGAGGAACTGAACATCAGTTCTCTACAAATGCAGCTCCAGGAGAAATTCGATTATTTACCGGAACCTCCCCGGAAATTCTTATGAATGCTGAGTAAGAGTCTTCTGGGAAATTCTGTTAGAATTCTTGGGTTGGTACTGTGCCGACTAAGGCCAAACTGACCACCAAAGTATCGTTGCCTTTGGCATTTTGACCTTCTGGAGACGATTGGATTATCGCTGGATGACAACAATTTTCGAATTCATTGTGTATTCCTCTCGATCCTGCGAGAAACAACTCTGGTGATACGAGATATTCAAGCTCTCTCGCAATATCAATTCATCATGATCTGAAAATATGAGCATCTAAGCAGACTTTTCTACGTGCTATTCACGTAAGCATTCAATGGCGCAGTGGAAAAAGGCCTGGATCTCCAATGACAGCCCCGCGGGGGTCGTTATAGTCAAACTAGATTTTGTGATAGTAACGAAGTACCTTTCCCCCACTGGAACACTCAATTCTGTGGTGAAGCGGCAGTTTTGATCCAGAAATGAGCGATTGCATCTGGGTTGTCCTTCAAAGGACCCCGCACCAAATGAACGGATCAGTGACTCACGGTCAATTTTGATGAAATTATACCAGATAAGAGATCGCAATGCGCTGATCAATTTTGTCAATGGGCGCGATGAGTGCCTATGCACCGTTTTCGAGATATTTTTCATCAAAAATGCCAAATGTAGAGGTCACGTGAGCTTTGTTGATACCCGCCCGCGATGCACTGTCGCAATCAGCGGAACTTGCTGACGCGCGATGCTAAGACCTCATCTGTGCACGGAGCTTTTTGGAGTAAACGTTTCGAGAACAGAATATGATCCATTTTTTATGGAAATACTCGTATTATTACAGAGCTCTGCTTCCATCAATATCGATGAAAAATTTTCTTTGAGAATGTTCTGCGACTGACAAGGGGAGACCACACTCTTCGGGTCACCAAATCTGACCAAAATTTTTTTACAGACTCGTACCACCTAGTATATGAAGAATCCCAAGTGTTGCTGACAAATGCGCACTCTGGACAGAGATACAGCCATAGACATTAGCATTGCCCACATAGGCCTGTATTAAAAAGCCGTATATATAGATATGAGTAAATCCCGCGAACCTTTCACTTTGGGCCTCGAAAAAACGAGAAATTTTTCTGGAAAGGCACAAGCTTGATACGATTTTCAGGTGTTTTCTACACCTCTACATGATAGAAATTTATATGTGCCACTCATTTCCTCGAGAACTTTTTTGAGGAAATCGATGATTTTGAAAAACT
>JAPYYZ010013308.1:0-23739 GCA_030522705.1 Eretmocerus eremicus | reverse complement strand
TGAAACAAAAAGGACTTAAATGTATAGAACTGCGTATAGGAATGTGAACTCACTTGGTGCCACATTGTCAAGATGTTTACAGGAGTAAAAAATCTTTTAAAAAATCGGAAGTTCATTGGAAATTTAAAGGAGTCGGAAAAAAATCGGAAAACTGTAGAAAATTTAGTCAAATTCCCTCTAAAACCGAAAATTTTCGTACTTCAGACCTTTCTTGATTGAACACCGCGCGACTGATGAAAAAATCGAATAAAGAGAAGGATGAGATTTTGATAATTGAGAAGACTTTGATAGAACCTCGAATAAGTAGTCGTTTATTGGCGTAAAAAAATGTTTTGTAACCAGTTTCAATGATTGATGTTCTAAGTACATAAGAACCCGAAATATACCCGGAAATTTTGAAACAATCGTCGTAAAAATGTAGGAAATTCATCGGAAATTTCGAAGCCCCTCTATTGTAGACAATCTGATATGTTGCCTCGTCTGTTGCAGACCAATTTTTTTTCTCTCTCTCTCTCTCTCTCTCTCTGTCTCGCTCGCGCATGTATTCGTGTGTTGACTGCAAAAATCGAACTTTCCTGTATCGTCTAATTACGACCTCTAGAGCAAGTGGTTCAATAATGTCTAAAAAAAAAAAAGCCCTTTTTGCTGTGAAAAATCACGTCTATTTTGAACTGGACTAAGTAAATCGATCCAGTTGACGGTACATATTTCGATTAAACTTGCAATGCGCCACATGAAAATACCAGTGACTTGGAAGTTTATTATCGCCCTCCAAAATGATCCAAGTTAGAGAAATTATCCAGTGTGAAAAAAATAAAATGAAGTATTTGGTCTGAGTTTCTTCCACGAGTTTCTTCTCGGTTATTTGATAATTCTGTGAACGATTTTCAGGCTTTGACAGTTGAAAACCTCTCCAACATCTAAAATAGGCCAACATGGTTGCCAGGTGTCAGTTGATATGATTATGAGGAATTTCTACCGTGATGTAGGAGTGATCCTCACTAATTTTAACAGGTAATATTGTCCGAAACTATTCTGAATCTCCTTTTCCCCATAGAAAATAGATTTGTTTTCACGATTTTAAAGCCACCAATTAGTAAATTTAAACGGTGATTAGCAAGTTTCAATGTCAGCTCCGCTATTTTGTATGTATCGTGGGTTTTCATGTTGGGGGACGTTTTTACAGGATGATGATTCACATTTCTCACACATGCTTTATTGCATTTCGTCTGATTCTTTTGGTTCATCACTATAGGTGAAATCGTATTACTCGGCGCTCAACGACTTTTATTTCACATCAAATTACAGAAAATTTTTAGATTACTTTCAATTTTACAATGTAAAAGTATCTACGTATAAAAGGAAAGAGCTAAACCCCACTTTAATTGTCGAAAATAGATAAGAACGATCTCTTTTGACCTTGACACGGAAAATCCATGCTTTTTCGATTTATGAAAAAATGTTTCTGCTCATATTAGTCACAAAATACATGAAATTAAATGGTAGAATTGAAGGCTCCAGAATTTGATGTTTTTTTTCTTTTAACTCGTCTAAATCATTAAAACAATAATGTGCGAATTGCAGTATATATTCAGATTTCCGATAGATATCTCCCTGTCTCAGATAAATATTCATGCAACTTGTTGCGATAAGAGGTTTAGCTCAACTGTATTAGAATCAACATTGGGCTGAAAGGGGTTTAAGCCTGTGATTCAAGTCTCACCCAACGAGTGTGGTAAACATTTGTCATCGGATCAATGATTCAAATAATTTTTCATTGCGTGAGACGATTTAAATTAATTTCATATCATTATAGAATAAATTGAAAATGAATTCTTTCATTTATTTCTCTAAATTAATAATCTCCACACGTCTAAAAATTGGAGCTTCATTGGAAAAGATGAATCAATCAATAGTGAGATTTGCAATGAATTTCATCGCGTTTGGCGTATATCGTCGATAATGATATTGATCATTTTTTCAGCGCAGATCCGAAAGGAAAAAATGTAGAATATTCAGAAACATTAGCTGATAGTAAGGACGTGCCGCGTAGTTTAGGACCAGCTTTAAACATGGACTGCTATAGTGCAGTGCCTGAAAATAAGAGTTCAAGAGGCATGGACGATTCTGTCTTGCCTCTGTCATCGACTCGGGAGAATTCTTCAAGTTCTACAATAAATGTGAAGAAATTGCCCAAGAAAAGAAAATTCGATCCATCTGAACTCGATGATATGAGCAGAATAGAAAATGATTGCGGGAGTCTGATTGTTAGAAACAATGATTCGGAGACGTCTATCGCGGTGCAACCGTCGCCTTTGGCGCCAATATCATCAACGCCAAGACAGTTTCCAAGATCTCCTGAAGCCGAGAGCATGTATCAGGTAATTCTTACAATTTATTCTCCACTGTAAGAAGAGCCGTGGGAAGGTCGACACATTTCACTGTTGCTTTCTTTTCATAACTCCACCAATTGTTGGAAGCTCAGAATAGTATCACATATATCGATGATTTTGAATGTGTCCAAGACTGTTCGTCCTTTGATAGTCCGATCTAAATGAAATTGCTTTGTGACACGACGGAAGAATCTTTTCTCATCGAGCAATTTCTAATAGTACGGCATAGTCTTTTGAACTCTGAGTAATTTCATAATTCATGAATCGATTAAAGCAAACAGTATAACTTTTGATCAGATTTTGTCGTCTAACTAAAAGAACTGCGGAGATTTGATCTCATTATGTTACGTTTTGAGAACGAAAACTTGATTAATGTACGTGTAACTACCTTTAGAGATGAAAATGTAACGCATCATCGGCCATTTTGGAGAACTTTTGATCAATTTTGAGAGGTTTCTAAGTACTTCAAGATACTCTGCGGATAGAAAAAAGTTGCAGGCCATATGCTATAGATGTGTAAGGGGACGTGTCGGGGCAAACAGTTCGTATGGTGGCCACCACAGGCACAAACTCAGCTTTGACGACACATTGCAAGAGATGGGGGCTTTTTACCGGAGAAATGTCTATACTCCTCAAGCCTGTAAAGTAATAAACAAAATGATCCGTCTCCGACCTCGATCGGATGCATAATGAAACGAGAACTAGTACACTACGAGTTGTTGTGAACGGCTAAAAGCGCCAAAACTGTATAATTATTAGTGCACTGATCCCGAATTTTTTTTGCCCTCAATCGAGGTCGGATCGAGACGACTCAGTTTGTTCCTTGATTTCTAAACTTTGGAGTTACAGTGCCACTCTTCCGAAGTGAGGCCTTGATCTTTTGCAAAGTACCGTCGAGTGAGTTTGTGTAAGCGATTGCCGCCGGCCCGAGTATTCGGTCCGCTAACTATGGAACTCACTTTCGGACCTCAAAATATTATTTTAAGCATAAAAACATCACAAACTTGTGTATAAATGATACAAAATGGCACAGTTGCGGACTCGAAAAATTTTTGATTTTGATTTTCATTAATAGAACACGATTCGGGATTTATTCTTGTAACCATATTCTTCTGATACCTAGGACATTTTCTCAATTTTATTAGATTTTTATGATGCATGTAATCAAACTCACCACAAAATATTGGAAAACGCGCCAGTCTTTATATGCGGACAGAAAAAATCGGGTCTCCCGACCTCGCAAAACGTTTTTTTCTTGTAAATCTAGAATAACTTGACTCTACTTGGTCTAAATCATCCGTACTTGAATCCATTTTGAAGATCTTGCAATGAGCTTTAAATTGATTGTGAATTGAAGCACGTTGAAAAATATTAAAACTCGCCTGAGTTGGAGCTGCCACAAGCTTTTAGGGTACAATTACCTCAATTTGATCATATTCCTATCTTACACACAACCTAATAATAATAAAGGCAACAACGAAAGGTAACTTTGTTGATGAAAGTAACGATACGGTATTGTTCCTATTGCTACTCAGCTAAAGAACGTGACGGCACATCGAAACACGTTCCGTTAGAAACTTGTTTCTCTAAACAAATCGCGATAGACTTGTACTTTCAAATGTGTTTGCTGAAAATGAAAGAAAGTGGAGACACGATTTTGACTTCTTCAGACGTGTGATTGAAATTTCAGCAGAAAACACACTCTATAAGCAAGACAAAAGGGCGCAGTTGGTCAAACATTGTTGTCTCAATTTTCCATCTTTTTATCAATCTAATATTGAATATTATTTCTTTCAAATCTTGCTACCTTCGCTCGGACGTTGTATCCCACCAAATCTATTCACGCACTCAAAGATGTAGATAGGAGTCAATATGGAATTCAGTCAAGTTTTTGTTAAGTTATACCTAGCACGATTCCCCGTTGACTTTGTTTACTTTTCGGTTGAAATAATAGCATTCTAACATGCTTAGACACGAATTTTTTCCACTTTTATTTTTGTTTGGGATGCTATCAGACCCAGCCCAAAAACTTGAAGCAATTCAACAGGATAACGTAACAAGACTTGAGTAAGGGGATAAAATTGGGTTTGGATACCCATACAAAAGAATCAATGCTTAAAATTAGATCCATCATTTGCGAGTCTCATTCAATATCGATATAATTATGTTTCAGCCTCCAAGGGAGAAATCAATTATTACAGCACCGCAGAAGGTTGTGTATGATTATTCCTATAAGGAAGAATCTTGCCGATTGAGGAACTCCGCATGCCAGTCATTTACTCCTCCTGCTCCCGCTCCAATCACACCAAACATCGACTTGAACGAGTGGAGATGTCATCGAGTTCTGGTTCTCCGAAATAACTTTTACTATCCTGGAGTAATTCGGCGTGCTATGGAAGACGGTTTAATTATCGAGCTTGATGACGGAAGAGAACAGATACGAGTCGTCAATATACTTACAACCAGGAAATACGATGTGATCAGTGATGCTAGCCCTTCATTGAAACAGATTGATGTTGATGCTCAAGTGTGCTTCCGGCATCCTAGTTATAGGAATACATTACATCCTGATAACGTGAACAACGTGTTTTCAATCGGGACAGTGAATAAAATATTAGAGAAACCTACGCGGTTTGTTGTTGAAATGTTATCGGAAAAAGGACAATACATTGTTAGTCGTGCTGATCTCAGGCTCATTCGACCGCCTTGGTGGGATGAACTCGTGGAAAATTTTGAAAACGAAAGAGGAACAAATGGTGAGTTTGTCTTGTTGACCTATATCCGCTTAATTAAGTAAATCTTGGAATGCTCTTCTGAACTACTGCATTTCCTATGAATAGCCATATAAAATGACTCGCGGAACATTCGTATAGGATGAGAGAGACTTGTAAACTTTGAATTTCCCAATGAGTTTAAGAGTATGTCCAAGTCCTATCCTTAGTGCATGTTCGCCGGCATTGTCGAGTCTTCTAATTTTCCGATGAATTTTTGAGATATCGCGGATGTGCAAAGTAACGCCGGTTCTATAAGCCCTTTAAAATCAGCGTTACTTTCGATCTTTGCAATACCTTGAAAATTCATGGAGACACTTGAACAGGTGTGTTTGACTCGGACCTCCACCGTTCGCAGTGGCGTAATATCAATCTCGTAATCACGTGTTCCGTAGTCCATGTAGCTATTTTTATAGGGTGCTCTCCAGCATTCGCATTCTTTGCAAAGTTTAATGAACTAAATAAATTTCGCTCATGTTAAAGCAAATTCGTACGGGTGTAGTTTAAGGGAATTAGATTTTGAAGAATTGTGAATGATCAAATCTAATTTTCAGATATCGCAACTCCCCGAAGTCTGGAATTGTCCAACTCATCATTGAAATCAAGTCAATCAACACAAGTCCGTTACTCTAATGAAAAACCTAAGTGCTTTTATCGAAGCACTGGAACAAGTCCACTTAATCCTCTTCCAGTCAGTGTGTCTCATTCTAATACTATTAGCAATAGTGCCGTAGGGACTTACGAAGATCTTGAAAGCGAAGATGATCTTGATAGGGAAGACATTACTTTTCCACTTGATACAGGTAAGCTTGATACAGTATTAGTCTTTTTGAGAATCCGCCACGTGTAACTTATCCATTAACATTGGCATATGCTCGCATGCCTGTAAAAATTTTCTGCGCGTTGAAGAAGTTGGAGCCCTCAGAGTTTCTCATAGATGAAATTGATCGCCCACTTTCCTCATTTGATTTCAATTTACATATGGATTGGCCACCTCGAGGTATCAAAATGTTCAGCAGAAATGATTATAAAAATGCAAAGTCGTGGTAGCACTAGCAGCCTTATAGAGCAACGTAGTTTAACACCCCGATCTCAAGCAGCTACTCCAAGGTAAGATGCGGACTGTATCTATTAAATTTGTATTTTAAGTCATATAATAGAGAGGGAAAGAATGTGAGAAGTAGATAATTTACCGATGCAAAGTCCGGCTGTTTGAAGGGTCGGGACTTACACCCTCCCCAGGCTGTAGTGAGAGTGAAAAATAAACGATACTTTTTTCACCACCCGGGGAGAAAAGTACGCGACTCTCTCCCGTTCCGAAGAACGGAACCAACGCGTACTTTCTCTCCTTTGTGATAAAAACTGCAAGACGCCATTAGGGAGTGAAGAGGGCCCACTTTTGGGCTCTAATCGCTCTCGGCTGCCCCGATATTCACCCGAGAGGGTCTCATCCTCTTTCACTCCCTGGTGGCGTAGTACTATTACCGTACTTAATATACGGGTGTAGAATCTATTTTTAAAGTTCTTACGCTCCTGTATCGAAGTGCACTATTTGATCCCTCTATCAGCAAATCAATGTTTCGGGAGATAATTTGAAGCTCTCGTGACTGAAAAATGCATATCTGCAAGAAGCTCGAATGGTTATTTCGGGCCTCGAGGACTCGTTTGCCTCGCTTCGCTCGGAAATCCAACGTCTCTAGAGCCCGAAATGAGCCTACGCGCTCAATCTGAAATATACTGAAAGTATGCTTGAGACCATACTAAGCTTTTGGAGCGTCTAATTTTGGCGAATATTAATATTTTCTGACGTACTTCGACTCATTTTCGAACTCCTTTCGAAACCTTTGAAATGAACGAGAGGGGGGGCAATTTTTTTTTCATTTTGGCTGTAACTTTCGTTTACTCCAATATTTTTCAACGCTTTTAAGCTCAATCTGAAGCTCATTTCAATGCTTGAGAAATGAGCTGAAGTACGGCTCCATTTTGATTATTAGGGTCCGAAAAAGGGTGAAATCTGAGAGAAGGTGTTTTTGAGTCAGCGCAAAGCATAGCTTCAAAAAGTTAGAAAAAAATCAAAAGTGAAAAAAGTGCCGAAATTATTCTTCCTCGATAAATTTAGGGTATTTGGTGACGCAAGCTGGCCTAGAATGCTCTATAGTGTGGCGAGGATATGGAGTGCGCATATCCGAGATTAACGCATATTGTCTTGACGGGTACTCTTGTATTAATGGGTGGAAACATCTCATCATGAACTTCTATCAGTTCTTATGCAACATTTAATTTTAATCAAAAAGCAACTCCTCTTGACTTGCGGGTCTGTCGAGTCTATTTGTAACATCGAGCCGGATTTGTTCTTCTCATTTCTAGATCTCAAGCAGCCACACCTCATAAATATAAGAAAGGAGATGTCGTCGTCACGCCAAGTGGCATCCGTAAAAAGTTCAATGGGAAGCAGTGGCGACGATTATGCAGCAAAGACCCATGTTCAAAAGAAAGTCAGCGTCGTGGGTTTTGCTCTCGTCATCTGAGTTTAAAAGGCTCAGAATTGCGAGGACCTAGCAGGAATTTCTCAAATAAGCTTGAATGTGAAGATACCTCCCGAGATTCCGACACGTCTCCCAACTACACTGAGAGGCGGGTAACAGGTCGTTTCGACCAGGATGAAACTGAAGCAGCCAATATGCTTGGTAAGCTGCGATTCGTCAGTTCTGAGTTTTGAATTTCTGAATTCGCGAAGTAAATCTGTTACCGCTGCAAATATCGGATTCCTAGGCTTGCTTCATTCCATGAGAAAATGTCATAAATTCGTTGGTGTTTTGTGGGTATTTTTTCCAGCAGTAATTACTGTAAACTCTGAGGAATTATACAATTCAACTTCACCGTGTGTAAATCGTTGCCCTTGGGTGAATACCCCTCATCAACAACCGTGTCTCAGAGTTATGTTGATTTTTACTCTCTCATTCTGACTAAAAGCACTTCCCTCTAATGTTCCCCTCCAAGAAGCATTCAAGCTTCTTCAATTGAGTATTTTTTGGTCGTTTGTGGCTTCAAATTTTCTTCAAGTTATCGACTTTCTTCGCTCGTGGTTGATGTAAAATGCGTTATCTATGTTTGTATAGACGGAGAGGTTGTCATTTTTTGGTGATGATCTCTGATTTCGTCTCAAGATCTCACTCATCGTGCAAACCTTCTCTTCTTCTGATACTTTTTCGATTTAGATTTAGATTGAAGTTGACAAAACTTAGCTGAATGTTCAAGTTTCATCAACTCGCCATTTTACCCGGATGAGAATTGTATTTGAGTAAAATGAAGTATTTGAGTAACTGAAGTGATCCACTCTGGCGAGTAATGAATACGGTGCTCGATTTTATCGACTAAGGAACAAAGGTTCTTTAAACTTTGTTAGCTCGAATTTTAATCCCAACCTGAAAAGCGTTTTGAGAAAGGGTGCACGACTATCGCATGTCCTTAATGTTGCTCCCTCCGTTAAAGCTTTTTAAAATAAAAAAGTGGATTGTACGAGATATCCAAACGAACAATTCCTCAAAATTTTGTGACTTTAGAATTATCAAGACCTCGCTGAGCTGATTTTCAAGTTAACGAATGTTGATTCTAAGGAGTGCTCCCACTCAGGAGATAGATTGTCAAAGTGTTAATGAATAAGTCAATTATCTCGGATTGCAAGAGCCTATTCCTAAATTAGTTGTGAAATATTTGTAATCGAATACTAAATGTTTTTACGTGATTCTTACAGTATCTTTGGGAAGTTCGCGTTCAGCCACGCCAGCGTTTTCTTCACCCACTGGACAGCCCTCCATCAGTCCTTGTGTTAATATGTCGCCCATATCTTCACTGGGATTGAATCAAAGCAATGTCTTCATGCCGATTTCCACTCCTGGTCAAAATATAACTCCGTTAGCGTCGCCAAACATGAGCAAGTTGAGGCAATCTCCAGCTCAGAGCAACTTTTACATCCAGTATCACGATCAACCTGTTATAAAACCAGAACCAAATCGAATGATACATCCTCAGCGGCCGACTCCATCGATATCTAATCCTCAGAATAATAGCACCAGTGTTATCAGAATGTCTCCCATAGGTCGTCGGTTGCCTCATATGAATCAAAGTTTAGATCAATCTTGGACAGAGCAAGGTTCCCCATTGAACTACACCCCTTGCCCTGTTCCTAAAATTCAAGAGCAAGATACCATCATCCATCAAAATCGGCTGACAACGATTCAAAATGTATCTTCTTTTTCCGAACCAACGTCTGATAATCACAACTCTCATCTGCCACAATCTCCGATGAGAAAATTTTCTCTTGGCCACACCTATGCTCAGAAGGAGGAAGATGATCGATCTTACGACTACACACAATCATCGTCTACTAATGATGCCCCAGCTCCAATATACACCACAAACAGTGTGCCAGAGCATGATTTCTTAGTGATTAAAAGTTGTTCAAATGTGTCTTCGCTAGATAAGGTAACATGTAAAGATGTCAAATATCGAAAGAGCATAGAGGATACTGATTTTCCGCATGCGAACACGTACCACGTAATAAACCTCCATCAGCAACGGAAATCGCCAAACATTGTGCAAGAACAGCCTTCAAATTCTACTCAGGAGCACATCACTCAACCAGCATCCAATATCTCTTATCAGGTAGATTGAATTTTCTTCGTATCGTAGGTTGAAGATAGTTACTCAGAAAAAATTGCGCATCAGCAAATTTGTAAACAATTCTTTTCATTCATGTGGACGAGGCACCCATCGCATGCTAACTCTTCACCTATATGTGGTGCATTAAATACAAAGTATCTACTATCAGATTTTCTCTGGATTTTATAGTTCTTAATAACTTAACAATAGCTTAAAGGTCATAATCGGGTTCGGAACGCACCATAACTACTCTTTTGTTGCAGGACTATGAGAGTGATTATCAAGAAGCTCCAGCTGTTAATGCCCCGCCTCTGCGTATTGTCGTGCCATTTGTTCCGTCGAATAAGAAACTCCCGCCAACTAGCGTTCATCAGCATGTCATCGTCCAACCCAATTTGACAGCATTCGTTCCACGAGATGTAATTGATAAAGAGGAAAATCTTAGGAGTGAAAATGTTGAACGTAAGTAATCTCTTTCTTAATCACTTTCGAAATCCTTAATCCCGAATATCTTGAAACTGCAATGCAAAATGAATAAGATATGCATTACAAATCTCAATTATACATCTGGATTTTTTCTCCTGTCTATTTTAGCTTGGCAGGCTAGACTACCCGATAGGATTGATCTTATCCACCCAACGGTGGTTTCCAGTCCGCCATCGAGTGCTCCACCCGGACCCATGCCAATTCCTAATACACTGAGAGACGAACAAATATCAGATCTCTCAATACCGCAACATGAGGATGAAGACGATGACGATGACGACGTATTTGGCAACGAACCCTCTACTCTTACGGAGAGCGAAGTGAATACAACTAAAAGAAGGTGCCAATCTTTGAGCGCGTTGCAGTCCAAGGAACCACAAAGTCCAACCAAGGTAAATGGCTAATCGAACTAGGGTATCACTAATAAAATATCAATCTCACTATTTAATGTTAGAGTGAATAGTTAGCTGCGCTAATTTAGAATCAGAAAATCAGCTGATGAGTCTAAGGAGCTGAATAGAAATCTTGCTCTAAGAAACGCATGTAGACCGACACAAAAGTCTCACATGAATTTGCAGTATTCTGTTCTGTTTTTCAAAACATGAATCCAAGTATCCCTATGAATTCTTTGCCCAAAGTGTGAATTCGAATTTCTTGTTATTCCTTCACTTGTTTAAAAGGCTACCAAAAATAGAAATCCGTAGAGTTTTGTTGGTCATATTACACATGTCTAAACAAAAAGGGGTAATCTCGTTGATTAATTATCGGCAGTGCCAAATACACATAGAGTAGATGAGTATAATTTTCAAAATGCTGACTCGATTTCCGGATTTTAAATTATTTCTGACAAGAAAGTAGATACAATCAAAGAGAAATTTTTCGCATCAAAAAACAATCTGAGATTAATTCTGCCAATCTACAGGTAAAGCGAGTCCGCTATTGCGTGTCAGATTTTAGTTTACACAAAGCACTTCGTGGTTTAATGAGTGAAGCTAATGAAGAATTTCAGATGAATTTTCAATATTTCGCCAAGTGGCTGTTGGTATTTCGAGACGAAGTCACAAGATTTGTTCTGAGAAAATGAAAAATGCTACAGGTGCGCACCGGGCATCATATTTTTTAGACAGTCCAACTCTCATTGGACATTGGAAGCTCACGAGAAATACTTTTCTATGACAAGCATATTTTCAAAATGCAAAGTTTGCTCTGGCATATGAAATATTGCGCGAAGTTCTTGCTTCACGTTTGCCCTAAACTCGAATACCTCGCTTTCCTCGCTGGAATTTTTACAAGATATCTCAAATGTGGTTTTGAGGGCTTTGGGAAAAATTCAGATGCCCTTTCCATGCCGATGCAATATAGACGACTGAAAAGGAATCGATCTTGATCATCGCATCATTCAGGTTTTGGCTATACGCAAATCTACAGGGCTTGGTCAAAGAGGCGTATCGTGGCGATTTCCATTTTCCATCGACTGGATCATTGGTACCTTTTCCAAATCCGCACGAACATCAACGAGTATGCATTGGAAAATGAACTGTTATGGTCAGTTTTTACAATTTTCCGCTGACATGCACCGCCTTCGATAGGTATCCTATCTCCTCCGCGATCGTATTTTCTAATTATAAGTTGACAATTACATTTCCGATAATAGATCTGGACTCTCATGAATTCGTGGGGAATAACCATCCGGAAATTACAAACAATAGCGCAGAAATTACATTAAGAACATTCAAATTCATAACAGATTGGTACTCTTGTCTGATTCGATCTTTAACAGGATTCTTTATTTTTTTACGATGCGCTTGGTGCCAATTATTGTATTTCATTCATACCTCTTATTTTTCAGATAAAGGACAGGATTCGCCGCCCAATGAATGCTTTCATGATTTTCTCGAAACGTCACAGAGCTGTTGTGCATCAGAGGCACCCAAACCAAGATAACAGGACTGTTTCAAAAATTCTCGGAGAGTGGTGGTATGCCTTAGGACAGGAAGAAAAGCAAAAGTATCATGACTTAGCATCCGAAGTGAAGGAAGCACATTTTAAGGCTCATCCTGATTGGAAGTGGTGCAGCAAAGATCGAAGAAAATCTTCGACAAGCATGAAAACAAATGATGCCCGAGAGAAACTAAATAGTACTGGAGAAGAACAGGAACCAGTGAACTCGGATGTTCCGTCCACTCCGAAAATGCCAGAGGACACAATGCCTTCGGCAAATTATCCTCCTGATCCCAGCAAACAAACAAGAGTGAGTAATGTTCCCGAATTCGTTCGACAGTTGCGATCGAAATCCTCTCCTGTCATTCAGGATATGATTTCGTTTTTGTCCTGCTAAAATCATTCAATACATAATTTATTTAAATTTATCTTATCCTCGACCCAATCTTCTCGTCCCTCTTGAAATTGACACTGATAATGATATTGATTTCGACATTGGAGTAAGATAGATTCTGAACATTTTAGCTGATCCAAGTAAACCCACTCAATGCTGGAGATTATGCGAAGAACAATACTACTCTCGAAACAGATGCGAAACATGAAGAGGAAGCCAATGGTTCCGATGAAGATCAAATGGTCATTTGCGAAGAAATGGCATCGTCGGATATTGATTTGAAGTGCAAAGATAAACTTGTTGATAGCGATAATGAAGCTGTCGATGACAAAGGAAAATATTTTAAATTTCCTCCAGAAAATGTTGGCTCAGCACAAGAAGAAATTACGTGTCGGCCAAAACCTATAAAAGGTAACGCGTGGTATAACGCGATTCCCAGCTTATTTTCAAACGGTGTTTGCGGTGTGGAAAATACAAAAAAAATTATGAACTGGCTATGAGTGCTCCCATAATTTTGAGGATGTTTTTGGTATTCTTGCGCCTAGAGTCTTTTCCCCATCGCTGACAGTGCTGCAACTGGTTACTAGTGGAGAAGTGTATTTATTCCTTGATGATTTTTTTTTTTAAGTTATGGAGAGGGAAAGTTGATGTTTTTTTTTATTTTTCATTATTAACGCATTCTCAACCTTTTTTTGAGGTTATTCTGCGGGACCTACAGTTTAGGTGGGTTCCGAACCACCGAAACCACCGAAAAAGGCACTTATGAAAATTCACATTGGTGCCCGCCGGGAATCGAACCCTGGCCTTCTGCGTTGAAGGCCGAGGACCTTATCCGCTGGGCCGCGGTGGCTTCAACATATTGAAAGTTGATGTTGTAAACTTCAATACAGATCTTTCTTAATGCTTAATTGAGTTTGTAGGTCTATTTTTGAATAGAAAATGTCAGAATCCGCCATTTGTTAGGGAATCTTATAAAATTTCGAGCGTCGTCAGAAAACTGTCAATTACCGGAGAAGCAACTTCATTCGACGTTTTTTGTGACTCCATGAAAACTCTAGCAACTTTGCAAGAAGGATCTCAAACGATCAACATTATTTCATACTGGTCCGATTTGGCCAGGGTTTAATTCTCATTGTAATACAGCGATAAAGATCTTGACTGAATTTTTTTGAAGGATACATTTCGACATCACGATTTATGATACTTAACAAGGAAATCTCAGATTCCTCTGTGAACAATTCTGTTCAATCATGTTATCGATGATTCTTATTCACATCGGAATTGATGGATGATCTCTTGAATATGTTCTGGAATTGCTTAGCTCCCATGGTGACCCTTACATTTATTGACACATATCCAGAACTGCACATATCGATTGAATATATTTCTGCCTATGTGTGACAATGCATGATATACTTAACTTCCATGAATTTTTCATTACAGTTCATGTTTCACAAGCGAATGAGGAAGCGGTAAACTATCTCCAGTATCCAAATATAAAGAGTGGAAATATCTCAGTTATTCCTCAACGCTATCCATACTTGAGCCCGGTCAATCCAACTGGTGTAACAGGATTCCAGCCCACGGGCGGAGCTTTCATCACAATGCCAATATCACCGAAAATCATGCGATCTGAGCCCATAAAAACTTGTGGAAACCAAACAATATCCAAGCACACAATGAGTGACGCTCGGCATGATACGGATGTTGGGCGAAATCATCATTTGACATACGCGGCACGTGCTCCAACTCAAATGAACATATTGGCTCAACAAGTCATTCGGTGTTCCGGTGATCAAAATGAGACTGTTTCTAACATTCAAAAATCACAACCAAACCTGGCAATTTTGAATGACAAGATAGTTACAGCGATTACTCAACCTCCTCGAACTCAAGCATACATTACCATGAGCCAACCTAAGATTCACTGTATTCCCTTCGTGCCAACATTGGGTAAGATTTCATTCCACAAATCTCGTTACTTCTGTCCTATAATCAGAAATTTTGTTTGATCAACCTCAATCCCAGTCCACACTCCACACTTGATCGTGTTCACGGAAGAAGACTTCATTCATAACATCAAAATAATTAATCTGAAGCTGTAAAATTTGGGTCCTTCCTCTCACTTAGCTAATGATGAATATTTTCAAGCCAGAATTCATACACATCTTTAGACTTTTAAGGTAGCACGATCGCTTTGGCATTATCTAAGAGAAACACTTATTCTACTATATTTTCCTGGAGGTAGTAGGAATCGGATGCCGTTCTGAAATATGTAGGTTTGCGCGGGGAAAAAGTTTCACGACGAGATTCAGATCTGACACAGGGTTTTGTAGGCTCGGTTGCTTTTTAGTTTATATCTCAGTCATTATCCAAGAACTTTTGACCAGAAAATCACATATTGTGCAGTCGTACTGAAAATTTGGATGTCTCAAAGAAAAACATGGGTTGACGTCTGATTTAATGCAAAAAAAATCAGAAGTCTAGGACCTCAGAGGAGTCTCATTTCAAAATTCCCTTCACTTACGTGCCATCAACCCACGTAACCTCGTACTGTTCTCAACATCTCCAGAATTATAGAACTACACGCTATAAATATGTCGGCACAGGCTTGTAACGATTATTTACACTGTAGTTGAGTAAACAATCATTTTGACTTTTCTCTAGATACAGCCTTGAGACATTTATTGTATCGAGTAATGAGTATGAGTTCCAAAATCAGCCCTGCCGTCATCAAACCATAAAATTAGCATTGTAGAGTTGTTAAGGAGTGAGTTCTATCCTCCATCATGAGAAAAAATTTGTGCCCCACGGGGCTCCCAGCTAGTTACGGCTACCCAACGATCGTGCTGTCTCAAGGGCATGCCGGAGTCCCCTCCCAAATGCATGCTTACCGACAATCTCCAGTTTACACATTTTTGGACAAATTTTTGAGGTATCGCAGATCTGCAAAGTAACGCCGATTCTACAATTGAAGTTATCTAGAAATGTGAAAATTTGACAATGCCAGTATCCGACATCCCCATAAGGGGAGGTGCCAATCATTATCTTCAATAATTGTCGAAAGTTCCTTAAGATCAAAAATGTAAACCTTCAAGGATAATGGAACTATTAGTTTCCATCAAAGACATAACTTGAATCATACTTCCTCAAACTCGCTAGACATCTCATAGAATAGTCCGCCGTTTCATAAATCGTGTCGAAAGTGTTAATTAGAAGATTAAACATCATAGAATAGAACCAAGGATAACCAGGATAGACAAGCCTCACTGGATCAAGAAAGTGAAACTCAGTACTCAAATTCTGTTCATCTTTCTTATTTTAGGGGACCAATCTGATACTGAACGTAAGGAATTTGCGCGAGAGGACCATCCAGCGAGTGAGATAAGGCAAGAATCGGACGATAATAAAAAAGAGAAAGTCCCTAAATTGAGCCCTCTCAGAATTCAAGGAACAGCTGAATATACTAATGACTTGGGGAAAAGTACATTCATGCTCGCGCCGACGCCTGCTCAATTGGGAAAAGCGCCACTTCAAAAAAGACAATCCATGGGTAAATACCTTTGCCAATTCGTAAATCTCTAGTTTTATAGCATTGATACACCTTCAAAATCTGTAAAACATATCTTATAACTGAATTCATCTAAGATAAAATCATCGATCTCTTTTGGAATCCAAATTGTTATATGAGAATGAATTTCGGGGCCATATGTTTTTGAAATAGTTTGTCAGATCTGAAACTAGAGTGTTAGGGAAACAAAGACTATTTGCCGAGTCTATTGCAGTGTGGATAATTTAGCCTTTCAATTGATTCACATCATACTCCGTCTAGAACCTTGCACAATTCCAAAGTTTTTTTGACCCACTGTCTCTTTATTGTGGATTTATCTTGGAACCTCATTTCTTTCTGGAATTACGAGTGAAAAAAATGACGCCAACCCTCTCAGTATTGAGTGCTCATCCTAATTTACAAATTGCGATATAAAAAGGCAGATTATTCGAGGCCCAAAGAGTCGAGTGAGAAATTTATACACAAAAATGACTTGTACCTTCCTCCAGCAGCACCTTGCTCATCACCTGATAAGTATCCGAGGAATATGCCTTTGACGCCCGATGAAACATCGAGTGCGATTCAACATGGATCAGATGCACAACCAAAGCAAGCCAATACGACAGGATGTTCAATTTCATCTCCGAATTTCAATAAAAAGATGTCTTTCTTCAAAAAAACAAAAGAGGATGGCATGGATAGGTAAGCCCGTTAATTTTCAGAATTCTTGTAAAAACTAAGTTATATATGCTCCCCAAGTTCCAGTATATTTTCGGGATTAGGTCTCAATCATGTTGAATGCATTATTTGCATAGCCAACTTTTCAAAAATGTAGCAACCTGAAATATAACTTTAGTTTTGGTGCAATCAATTTTGATTGTATTCCAAATGATGCTTTCGCCGGAGCGTAGGTATATTCATATTTAGAAATGACAATAAAAGCAAGTTTTGATCATGAAGCGTCTGGCATGAGCAATTGTCTTGCCGAAAAAACTTGCGCAGATAAACCGAATCTTGTAGTTGAAGGCAAGCTTACGAGTTCAAGTCGTGAGAATTCTTTCAGTGTTCTCGAAATATGTATGTCAAACCGATTCGGAATCAGTTTTGCGTTGTTTCGTGTATTTAGTGGCGCAGAATAAACCCTGCCAATTTACGACTCTGTTTTCAACGTACGTTTGAAGAATTTTGCATATGACACGTGTAATATTAGCACAAAGCTTCTACTTTTAATAATTGATTGTACAAAATAGAATTTAAAAAGCAGTGACAAACTTTTAGGTTTTCCTATCCATTATATGCATTACTCTGAATCTCATCTATGCATCAGTTGTCATGGCACATATTGAAATCAGGACGGCGTGATCGGTAGATGATTCAAACTCAGTTTTTTCCTACAAATTATTCCAATTGGGAAACAATGACAAGTTGACGAGTCTCGATGCGATACAAAAGCTCATCATAGCATTTTTCTCAGACCTGCATGGTATTTATTAGAATTTTGAACAATTAGACTTGGTTTCTTATGGGCTGGGTCAATCACTATATGTTATGAATCGGGGTGTTAAACTTTGAAGACTACATTTTACTGAGAAAATGAATGAGTATTGCATTATTTCTGTAAGAAAAACAACGAGGCTCACTGTTGCAACATACACGGAAAAAAGTAGCAAGTTGGGAAAATCACGCGAGCCGGTTCAACACTTGCGAAACAATATGGTCTTACATTTCGATATAGAATTTGATTCAGCCCTTGGCCAGAGGGGGGGGAGGGGGTCGCCACTATTACTGCCCCTTTCTGGATCCACCTCTGCACTATGTATGGCTCACATGTGTAGTGGATAATTCCATTCTCAATGAATATTTTCGATCTCAATCTTGTATATTAAAACAGGAGAAAAGTAATCTCTACAGAGCTGATAAAAACGCTCGGCAAAACCCCCCAGATGAGACTTTTAATATACTTCTGCCCGCAATACTTCCAATTACGCTCATGCGAATACCACAGTGAAGATGGAATGCAACATTAGAGAAATGAGACAAAAATGCAGCTTTCTGTTAATCTTGCAAATCATCAAAAAGTTCTAGGAGTTTCTCTTGATCAAATTGAATATTCCATCAGAGAGCTCGCTATGCTCAATACCATGTTTGAGGAGATCTCATTATACCAATCTATTTGAATACAATGATTTGCCCAAAAATCTTGAAAAACACTTGAATTTCATCATTTACTATGGAATAGTCTGAATGAACAATCAGTTATGAACATTATTGGTGAGATTATTGGTCTCCTTCGTTTCGTCTCTCTAGTGTATTCTTTGATTTTCTTCTTGCAGGGTCCTCGAGCAAGTCAACTTTCGAGAGAAATTTTCATCCTTGCCCGAATTCAAACCGGAAGATATCCACAGTCCAAGTGCCATTAGCATAAATACACCGACCTCCGCAAATAACCCTGTAAACTTGCAAAACTATAGAAAAAAGGCTCCTCCAACTTCTGTGCGTTTAACACGTAAGTATACAGCTGCTTTAAGGGATCAGTCTAGCAAAGTTCTGCGTTTTGCACATTTATCTTACTTTACGTCCTTTTCCGAGCAGCTACTATTTTGATGAACCGCCAACTCCTTGCACGTTCTTGATTCATTCCCTATAAGTTTGTTTAAGGGAGTGCCGATTTATTCAACCATCGGCACAAAAAGTCACGTGGTAAATTGATCTTGAACATAATGAAGTTTCAAGGCATCGTTCGAAAATATACTTCCTCTCATTTAATTCTTCAGCTATTATCTTGTATGAAAAAACTCAGCCAAAAATTCAAATCACTTTCAAACCAGATTGTAATTTTATTTTCTCATTGAACTTGAAAATGTGGGGTGGACTATGTGATACAAAAATTGCTCTTCTCTAATTTCAAGAATATTCTGAATTTGAACCGAGTTTTATCTTTTCATTACCGCCATGATCATAAACAAGACATTGTAATAACATATTAGACAACACTACTTATTAACGGTGAAACTTACGCTGAAACATACTTACGCATGAACTCCTGCAGAGATCTCTGCCATTACCATAAATTGATACATTAATATGAATGCTTGTTTGACGAAAATTATTATTTCAGATCCTAAAGATGATTCTGACAGCTCAATATCTATTACACCCAATACAAGCACAAGCATAAAACTTACTGGTACTACGTTCTTCGGGCCGGACTTCAATATTGACGAATACCACTTCAATTCTCAACTTAATAATGAAGAAGATGAAAATTCCCCAAGAACTCCCAAAACTCCCAATAGTGCCATTGTAAATGCCTCCAAAGATACTGAACGGGGTCATAGAAAAACTCTGGAACAGAGGCGACAGTTAGTTATGCAACTATTTCAAGAGCATGGATATTTTCCGACCACGCAAGCAACCACAGCCTTTCAAGCAAAGCATTCAGATATTTTTCCAAACAAGACAAGTTTGCAATTGAAAATTCGAGAGGTTCGTCAAAAATTGAAGGCTAACTCGACGCCAATCAGTGCAAATAGTTTATCCAGCCCACAACCTGTGTGTGATGGCCCTGTTAATAATAGTGGTGAGTATGAACATTTACAGTACTCGTACTCATAACACTTGAGTACATTTTTTTGCGAAGATTTTTCACGATTTTTTTGAGACAACCTATGAGCTGCGGAACATGAAGGAGAAGGTCCACGACTATATGTTCACTGTCATGTTACTATCACGTTCACCTATCTCTTTCAAACTTCGTTTTCGATGAAAAATGTGTATAATGTAGTCTTACCTCATGAAATCGGCAAAAATTCTACTGGACCTTCCATATGTTGAAACTAGATCCATCAACTATACGTTGTTGCCCTGGAGACCTATATTGACCTCAGAACGGAAATGATCGCATCCTTTACTCAAAAATCATTTTGAACGACTATAATGTCAAACATTGATAAAAGTGCTCCTTTGTCAGATGGAACCCGTCCTTTTGCGTAATGTTACAAAGAAAACCATGCACTGATGATGTTGGCTGTTTTTTTTTCAGAGTGTGTAAGTGCACCTGTACGGGTATCTCAAGAGGTACTCAATCATTGAAAATTTTGTTTTCAAAGCAAATTTTGTTTCAAAGCCCGTTCAAATTTTGTTTTCAAATTCGTCAGGGCATTTGGAAAGTCATTGGACATATCTCTCAAATCGCAATCTCTTTTGCCATTTCGTCGAATTATATGACTGAATAGTTTCTTCGAGTTTTGTGGAATGTGCGAGGTTGGAGGCATGGTGATCTTCACGATCCATTACCACTCGGAATACTTGTGTCGACGCATTCACAAACTCTGGGAAGTTTCCCAACTAACATTATTGTTCGCGCCAATACGAATTTATCTCGCGCGAGAAGCTCCGAGAACATTCGAATCTCTCGCACTCGTCGACGACCGTGGCAAGGTGTAAGCAGTATCTCCGGTGCTTAGTATCTTGAAGAACCTGGGAAACCTGGAATTCTCAGAAATCCAGTTTCGCTCTGAAAAAATTTTGTCACTCTCGAGGAATCCGTGACCATTTGCAGGAAATTGTGCGAATCCAGCTGTATGCTAGAATTTTTTCAATGCGCTATGAAGGAGCCTGGATGTTAAATCACAAACTAATCAGAGTTATTCAGTTGATATTTATGGTTCAGTGTTGACGATAGTATATTGCGATACAAGGCGGGAAAGTTGATTACCGAACTCCGAGTGATATATTGTGTCCCGAGCTGAAGGCGAGGGTCGAATTATCACGACGATGCAGAAATCATCCCGCCGAGTGCGGAACAATATTTTTTCATCGATTGTAACGGGCAGAAAATGGAAAAGTTTTGCGAGAGTGGCTCTTTCCCACACAGTCGATGCTGAAGGCATTTTTAAAATTTTACTGAAAACTGTTTGGCAAACGAGGATTTATCCAGAACTGTCCGACAAGACGGGAATATTCAAAAATTTTCATTGGAACAGAACTATCTGGGATTTCTTGGGTAACAAGGGATTGTGCAAAATCGCCTGTCGAACAAGGAACTATCCAGTAGCTTCCAATCGTGGGAGGACTCATCCAAAACCTTCCGGTCGAATGAAACCACCTACAATTGTTTGGTTGGAAAGAAGATTTCCAGACATTTCTGCGTGAAAAGGAATCACGTCTGAATTCCTAATTAATCAAAGAGCTATTCAAAATTCTTTCTAAAAAAAAGAGCCATCCAAAATCATATGCCTGGAAGAGAATAATTCATCATCTTCGAGGGGAAATAGAAACCATCAAAAATCGTTTGGTCACCTTGGTAGAAGAATTTATTGGGGTCGCATGGGATCGGATGAGACCTGTTCTCATGAGAACCCACAGGTACCCATAGAGTCCATGGGACTTACGGAAATAAAAGTTTGGAAAATCGTGGGAACACAATGAGATTCCATGACTTCCCGTAGGGTCTTATAGGATACCACGAGAACAGGTTTGATGGAATTCTCTGGGACCCCAAGAAATTTTTTTCATTACAGTACTACGATTTTGTAGAGTTCCTTTATCAATCAGAAGTGAGTGAATGCTCCCTCTTTGCTCAGAAGTTTTTGGAGAGTTCTGTTCCACTGAAAATCATTTGATGGTTCTTCTCGCAGTAAAAAATTTTCGGATGAATTCCAAGTTGACAGACGATTTTAGATATTTCCTTCTTACCCTCACGTTTTGTGATGATTTATTAACATATCATCTTTTTAACAGAATCTTTTAAATAGTTCTTCCAACAGATGATTTTGAATATTTTCTTTTTCCTCGAACAACTTCGGATGGTTCTGTTTTGACAAAAACTTGTAGGATAACTTCTTTTCGGACAGACGATTATGAATAGTCCCTTATTATCCAGGCGATTTAACAGGTTTTTTTTACTCTGACCCATCGATACCATCGAGGCTAAGTATCTACATCCGCAACTCTGCACTTTTTCCGAGCACTATTTCGAAAAAATACCAGAAAGATCTCTATCAAATTTTACAAAAACAATTGGTACACATCCAAGAATGCATACCTTCAGTTTTGTAATGATTGATCGGCTCATAGTTGAATATTCGACGTTACGTGTCAAGTGCGCACTGTATAGGTATAGCTCATCGTCCTTATCGATGTCTCCTTCGCGGCTCATCATGTTGCTACGAGCTTTCGTTCAATCAGAATGCTGTAACGAGATTACACAACTGAGCTCTCCTGTTGGATTTGTCAATGATTTGTTAGTGTAACATTGCTATCTTCTGAATCTTTTTTGAATCCGCTGATCGATAATTCACAATCGCGAAACATTTTCTAATCGGTGTGTAAAGCATTTATTTTGAGTCCTATAATCATGCCCCCTAAAACCACGCGATTTTTCAGCTCAAACGCGAGTCCAAGTTCTCAAGGCTTGTGGTAGTCCAGAATATCGTTTATTGAGGGGATGTCGGATACCGGCATTGTCGAATTTTCAAAATTTTCCACGAATTTTCGAAATATCGCAAAGATTGATAGTAACGCCGATTCTAGATGACTTGTAGAATCGGCGTTACTTTGCAGATCTGCGATACCTCAAAAATTCGTCGAATAATTTGAAAACTCAAGATTGTCGGTGAGCATGCAATTGAGATCCGACATGCCCTTAATACACCGATACCTTGCGCTTTTGGCACATAGCGTATTAATTGATAGAAAATGAACCAAATAATTGTTTTCTCTCACATAATTCCCTAAACTACGCACTAAGTCAAAATTTTGCTGCGGACCTATTTCCAAGACCTCAACAAAATCTACTATCTGGTACTGACGCATTTTCTCTCAGAAATGCACAAATTTTGAAATTTTTGTCGAAAACAAGACAAATAGTTGTTTTTCCACACATGATTCGTAAACTATGCACTAAATTGGAATGCCATATGATCTCATCAATAAAAGAACGAGATATCTTGGGCGTTGCGTGAATTATTCACGTCCAACGATGTATGTTCCAGGTGGTACATCTAGTAACGCAACATCAGCGGATACTTTTTCTCTACCCGTTAGTGGCAGCAGTAGCTAGCAGCTGAAGATTGACTGTGATACTCCTTTTACTACATGTGCGTGTTGAGCAGCAGAACTGTGTAATCAAGACATGAGACCATGTATATGTTCTGTTGCTGCTTCATATTCTACAGAATGTCTAATTTTATTGATGATAATTATCATAGAGAACAGAGACAGTTATGTTATACGTTTTTAACGTATATCAAGCGATTGCAGTAATTGTTGACGAAATTTATTGCACATGACTAAATTGCAAGATATATTATGGAAAGATGAAAGAAGTTGATATGAAAAGCATATTAGGAATGTGTAAATTGTAAAAAGTTTTATTTGAATTTATCGTTCGGATTGCTCAAAATAGGGATGTCTGTGTAATTTTTTGCGAGATAAATGTTTAGAATCCATAGAACATAGAACCTTTATGAATCCAATTGAAATTTTTAATGATGTTTATGATTACTTATTATCATATTGATTAAGTTATATTTCAATCGA
>JAPYYZ010013304.1:0-11535 GCA_030522705.1 Eretmocerus eremicus | reverse complement strand
TCCCTCCCTCCCTCCCTTCAGGGCGCATTTTTACAATTAGAAGTCGATGATCTCAGTTCCAGATTACTTACAATTAATACACATCGGGGGCTGTTTAGATGTAAACGCTTGATGTTTGGAATTGCTCCAGCGCCAGCAGAATGTCAGAAAAAGATAGAGAGAATTTTGAATGAGATTCCGGAGGTAAAATGTTTGATTGATGATATACGTATTGCAGCAGAAAGTGAAGGAAAATTTATCAAAATCCTAATCAGTTTTCAAAGTTTTGGATGACCATATTGTAGAGATAAACGAAAAGAAATGTTCTTTTTTCCATGATGAAATTCGCTATTGTGGTTATGTGATCAACCGCGATGGTATACAAAAAGATAAAGCTAAGTACGAAACTATTGAATAAATGCCTAGACCTCCAAACGTGAGTGAAACGAAAGCATTCATTGGAATGATCAATTACTATAATAGATTTATTGAGAATGCATGAACTATTCTACAACCGCTTTATGAGTTACTACGCGACGATTCTGAGTTCCATTGGGGCCCTCGACGAGAAACCGCGAGGGCTAAAGCAAAAAAACCTTTTACGGTGCGACGAGCAACCCCTCGCCCATCGCAACCGGATGGGCATCGGTGCGCTCGCGCAGACGTGCAAGAGCCACAGACGCAACCCCCGGTCAGTGCACGCTCGAGCTGCCGCACCGCAAATCACACGGGCTTATGAGCCGTGATCGGCGACGGTTTCGGCAGTCCGTCTCGCGCAGCGGACTCGCGAGTCTCTCCCGCTCCCAGGAGCTCTGGGGCTGGGGATGACTCGTGGGTCCAACCGCAGACTACTCCTCGCCGTCCTCGGGAGCTTCGGGGGGAGCTACAGCAGTCGGTCCAACGGCAAATCCGTCCGAACCGCGACCGCGTTCTCCGCGCCACCGTCGAGCGGACACCGTACTGCGGCTACCTGGGAGCTCCAGGAGCCGCAGTAGACCAAGGGTACCGAACCGTCTTCTACCTCTAGGAGCCCACTAGGGGTGAGAGAACGAGGCCCGTCCCCGCGATACACACCGGCTGACCCCCGCGTCTTGTCGCCCGAAAGGAGCTCTTCCGAGGCATTAGAAGTCAATTCAGTTCCATGTAGTTCAGCAGCACCGTTTTCCTTGGGTTAGACCGCAGTTCATGATACAAAGACATCCGCTCGACACACGAGTAACGATTAATTATCAGTTCATCCATTTTTCTTCTCCTTTTATTTGTTTCAGATTTCATCTACTGATACCACGATGTTGTTGGCTCCACCGTTTCAGAAATATCGCGAGTTGTATTGTAGGTAGAGCAATGTACGAGTGCTCATTGGAATCAGTAGATTCGAGAGAGTTGCGCTATGAAGCGATATCATGTCTAACCGATTCGTCCAAGATGCACAGAGCAAAAATTGTGGCACAAACTAGGGCTTTAGCAGACGACAGATCGACTTTGTACGGCCTCGCCTTAAGGCAAAGACAAATGGTGTTTTGGAAAAGTTTCAAAGCGAATGGGAAAACTGAACTACATTGTAACATTGAATGATGGAAGGGACTGGCGAAGCCATGTAGATCAATTACGATTAGCTTATGGTCAAGAAAATTGTGACACTGATTTTCACTATCATGTAGCTCCAGAAGAGCAAATTCGAGTATTGCCGCGAGATTCACCTGCTCTTCAGGGTCCTTTTCAAGACCAGGTCTACAGATCTGCAGGTAGGGGCAGAGGTAGAGGCAGAAACTTGTCTGATCAACCATGCTTAAGTGGTCCAGGGGAAAATGAGCATAAAGTTCAAGTCGAAAATACGCCGGTGGCTAGGCCACGGAGAGATATCCGATTGCCAGGTCATTTTCGTGACTATGATTCAGATGTAGATTCATGATCTTCTATTTTTGCATCCTTGATTTCTATTCACAAAAGTCTGTACAAGTTTAAATCACTTCCTACGATCATTTTCAGAGATAGATTTTGATTCACAGCCACATACAAAAAGAGATTTTCTTCGTTTTCTTCCGCCTCGTACATACGAGCAAGTATTGAATTTCTTCTCCTCAGAAGGAGCTGTTAGGTATTCACTTCCAATATGATGTACGGCGTGAAGTTAAGTTGTGTGTGTGTGTGTGTGTGTGTGTGTGGCATGAGCGATGAGCACGCGCATATATACATATACATATGTATACATGGATGCTCCGGTGCCGAGCAGACGCGTTGGGTATTTGATGACGGCAAGGAGCCGAGTACAGAGCCTTGTTATTTGTAGAGCATAAGAATCCAAGTTTATTGAAGTGATCATAGTAATAATCACTCTGACTACAATCCATTACGATACCTACTACGACTACTTACGCAATACACAACGAATGCATATTCCGCGAGGAGTTAAAAACGCAAACTGGATAGTAAACTCGCATCAGTTGCATCAGTCACTTGCTTTCTGCTGGTCCATAGACTATGATTCTACACTGCACGCGAGATGGGCTACTCGCGCGCCCAGCGATTTGACTTCTGAGCAGTGGCGATTCCAGCCGATTTGGGACTATAAACACCAACCATGGTCATGTAATCATGGGAAGTGAAATAAGGTCGAATTCTGATTTTTAGCAATGAAGCTCTGAGACCTCACTTGGACACGCGGCATTACCTCCTCTTTGATCATTTTTGCATGATAATATATGGCCTGGGATGGTGTTCTGAATAGCCTGTATCAGGTGATAACATCACTTGATAGATTGGTCCGTTACATGATCTGTTTTTACCAGCCGTTGCTGATCAATCTTCAAAATCGTAGCAATTAGAGAATGTTTGCAGTTTATTGAATATTGGGTAGGAATCTTGGAAATTCGCTTCAAGACAGACTCGGGATGTATCCTAACATGAAATGCTCTCACGTGGCTTCAACACCTACCCAATATGATGAAATCTACTAGTTGTAATAATTCAACAAGGATATTTTATCCAAGTTTGCTCTCACATGGCTTCAACACCGACCCTATGTGATGGAATCTGTTAGTCCTAATCATTCAAAAAGGATATTTTTGAGCCTAAACCACCATCTTGTATCCCTCTATGATATGGGCATCTACCTATCATGGGTGATTCAGATTGGAACTAGGGGTAGGTTATCCAAGCAGGTTCTATTGTATATTTTGCAAGGAAGCTCTGTAAGCTGACAGAGCAATTTTGTCATGGACAAAGGAAACATGGAGCACAGGCACTGTGCCACCGCCATCCTATTCCAAAGAGAGAGGGAAAACCTACGAGCTGCACTGTTTTCTTCCAAAATCACTGTGAAAACCCAATGCAAGTCATCTTTTTACTCGCATACTCACATATGTATTCAACCCAGAATTGCAGGAAAATCTGAGTGGTTAGAATGGTTTCCTGCAGAGTTTTTGATAGGAAGGGAAACAACCCATAGACCTTCCTCTCTCCCACTCTCACACAACTATGAGTACCCTTGTATCAGACCTTAACCACATTTTATGTGTCCTATGTTTATGGAATTGGATTCAAAGCAGAGGAAAAGGAATAGATTAGACCAACCCAAACTAATGTCAATCCTTCTTCTGATCTAAACTACTAGGAGATTAGCCAACAATGTGGATAGCTCCTTTGACAGCAGATATATAACAATGACATAATACAATGCATGCGCTTCATGAAATCTCCGAATAATTAATAATAATGATACAGTCAAATGACATTATAATGATTGAATGATCAGGGGTGGGTTGTGATTCCTGCAAATTTTCCTGATGTTCCCTTCAAGAGCCCCCGCTGAGTTGAGTACATCTACACATGTACTCAGAATAAATCATAGTGAATCTTCCTCAAATTTGGACAAATTTTACAATTCTGTTCGAAAAATCTCATTAACTGGAGATGGAGAAGCAAGTCTTGGAATCATTCCCAGAATTTTGATGGAGAAAATTCTTATCTGACACATAACATGTGTGTTATCAGTAATCTCACAGAGAAATGAGATATTCACCTTTACAGGATGTTCTTTGTATACAAAGTGCCCAAACTTGTGAGTCTGACAGGAATCTCTTGATACATTCTTGATTGATCCTATCCTCCAAAGCAGTATTAAAAGTTTGTTGAGCTTCATCTTCTGGTTGCAGAACACAAACGGCTCTGCGAAGATAATTGTAGAATACATCGCAATCAATAACGGTGGCAGCTGATTGTGAATCACTTGAGTCGATCGCACAATCAAGAGAATCGCCCATTATTCTCTTCTGTAATGGACGAACTCAGATCACGAATTGTCATGACATTTCGGTTAACATAGGAGTGCCGCTTTCGAATATGTGGGCACGATCTTATATACAGATCTGGACACTCGCGGAACGAAGGCTAGACCACTGGGTGGAAGTTGTGTTTAAAATTATTAGTGAAGATTTTCAAAAAATTTTCATGGGTGGATCTAATTTTTTCCACCCAAATCCGCTGTTTGTTTATTCTGCTCTACCTTCGTTTATTTATGGAGAAATGTTGAACATTGGGGTACTCAGGGGAGCGATATCTCGGCACAGAATTTTCCTCCCGCGTTCGGAGGTATCCCAAATGATTGCTCCAGCTTTGAACTAATCTATTCCCCCGCTAGAATCGATCAAACCTCAATTATTTATTAGTTTTTTGATCAAAAACTTGTTCATCCCTTTTGTAGCCACCTATGAGATGACTGAGAATGCGCATGCGCAGTGCGCGCATCATGGATAGATCCAAAAGGGATGAACAAGTTTTTGATCAGTAACTAATGAACAAATCAGGTTTGATCAATTCTCGCGGGAGAGCAAATTAGTTTAGATCTGGAGCAATTATTTTGGATACCTCCGAACGCGGGAGGAAAATCCTGTACCGAGATATCGCTCCCCTAAGTATCCCAACGTTCAACAATTTTTTCTAGATGAACAAAGATAGAGCAAAATGAACAAACAGCGGATTTGGGTGGAAAAGAATCAGATCTACTCATGAGAATTTTTTGAGAATTTTCACTGATACTTTCTAAACACAACTTCCACCCAGTGGCTAGACCCAGGGTCCCTATAAAGGGGTCTTGACACGGTTCCCTTACCACTCCTAGTGAGCCTAAAGTAGTGAGCGGCAAATGAGGTAATCGTGCCCTGATTGGCTGATGCAAAAGTGTCAAATACAGAAGACGACGTTTTGAGCTTTCCGCTGGGCCCTTTCCCTTACCTCCCGCGACCAATAGCGCGCTACGGATTTTTGACACTTTTGAGGGATCTGCCGCTCACTACTTTAGGCTCACTAACCACTCCCTCCTCCACGGCCGCCATGTTCAGCCCAAACATAGGTATAGATATACCTCGAATAGTTCCGAGGAATCTGAGACGGGCTGAACATGGCGGCCGGGAGAGTGGTGGGGGAACCGTGTCGAGACCCCTTTATAGGGACCCTAGCTAGACCCAGCCATGGTGCAAAGGAAATATGGTCTGCTCACGCGCAGCGTGAGCTGACGGCCAATCAGCTCTTGCCCCCGACCGACAGCCATCTTGACTCCCTATCCAATGAAAACGACGGAGGGAACCATTGAAATGTTTGAAAATGAACTCATGATTTGATAGATGTAAGAGACATGGCAGTTATATGACTTGACTTTTTGTGACCAGGGCATCATCAACGACGCTAGACGATGTGAATTGTGCCACTGCTTTTGGAATATGATTGAAATTAATAACGACTGCGGGTTATGCTAAAGCGTACTTTGAAAGTTCCATCTCATTTTCATCCATTTGAATTCAATCTCTTATCGCTCAATTAGGGATTATCAAGATATAGAGAAAATTCATAACGTAGATTGTCCGAATCCAATACATATTTAACGATTATGAGATCCAATCACTGAGATCAATTTTTGCAGTGAAACGAGTCAATACTTGATATTGTGTGTGTATGTACATATATATATGAGTCATATGAAGCTATCAATTATCCCTATTGAACAGATAATTACATCTCAAATCGGCAACGTACGAATGGAGTGTGTAATGGCTCGTTTTGTCAGTTCAAGATATCATCAACCGATACATTGAGGATTTTAACAAACTGCGATGAGTTGTTGCAACCTGCAGGCTTCTCCCCATTCAATTTATTGGTGAGCATATATAAGAACCTGCATACTTTTGAATATTTGGTATGGGTGTTGACTATAACGCCTATCGTATGTTTTGAGTGGAGCTGGCGGACCTTTACCGACTGATCGGTTCGAACCAGCGAGGCTAACGTGAATACAACTTCACCTGTGTTTAGATTGATTTTCCTTCCAAAATTCATCTCGTCGATGTCGTACTTTGGTTTGCAATAGTTATATACTCAAGAATGCCAATAAAGGACAACAATATTACGTAGCATATGAGAGTCATTCATCGCCAGCCAAATCATTCTCTTGGGCACAACCTCCGAGTGTCCCGGAGATTGCGTCCGAACCAGTGGCGCGACCTTCAGCAAAAGTTCATTTGTTTTCGGTTAATTTCCTACTCGAGATTTACCTCGTTGATATGATACGCAGGTGTGCGACCGTGATATGCGCAATCATGCGGGCAGAGGACAAAAAAATACATAGAAAATCAGAACTATTCATTGCCAGCCTTGATCATGTTTATGCGCACCACCTCCAAAGCGATCAAGTTATCGTGTTTATGCGTCGGATCGATTGGTTTGCCTGTGATTATATTCTGACCAAGAGCGTACCAGCAAAATTTGTTTCTCCAGGCAGTCAACGCAGTATTCAAAAGCATCCCGAGAACGCCATCCATGTATCTGGATGGGTACGTTAAACTCAACCCCTCTCTGTCTCACTCGTGTATTTCCTAGACCATTCGTCTACCGGGATCCACTGTGTTCGTAGGTTCACCCCCGTGTTTCCTTTGTATGTTCTCCTCGACCAATCCGACCTTAGACTTACCTAGCATTACAATACATAATTCTCCTCTCATAGAGCTCTAGATGCTAAAGCAGCGATTTTCGATCGGCACTGTCGCTTTCGCTCATATCCAAAATGATTCCTGCATTTCATCTGGAAGATACATCAATTGACACCATCTCTACTCTCATCGAGGGCGGCGGTAGAGAACAGTTCAAGTGCGTTCGTAGGAGACGGAGTGAATCGCACCCGATTGACATCCACTAGGAGGTCCATCCGATTATCACCTTGCATGCGATCTCTCATTCGATCATCAGTTTATCTTTATATTCGTGTGCATATGAAAAAGCATGGGCCTCGTAGATTTCTTCCCAGAATACCTAGACCCTCGTAAATATATTCATTTACTGGGTCATGCACCACCATATGCTTGGGGATAGTTGTGTGATCCATTACATCCATGGGAAAAAACATTCGCTCAGCATGTGCATGAGCATTTTTGCTGGCGACTATGCGAAGAACTCTATGTTCCCCGCTGACATACAGACACACTGGCATCTTACGCCACAATTGTCGGCATAGACGTTTCCCATGAAGAATCCGTTGTCAAACAAGATGCTCCAGATGATTCTCGGCACAGACTATCGTAGAGTCGGGAGAACTAGTTTTTTTGGCTCAGAACATATCTGAGCAAAAAAACTCTAGGGTCCCTGAGAGCTTCAGGATTTCGGGAAGATTTTTTCCACGCAAAATTTGTCGCCCAAGGAAAGACCATCGATTATTTTCAGCACGAACCATTGTGGAGGTGCAATATTCATTCTGCCAGCTGGGGAGATTCTGAATTTCTGAAATGTTGGGGTGAAACAGCCCTAGTCGTGAATTTGAGGTTCTCGAAGTTGAAGAAATTAGTATTATCACCTCCTTAGGAGGCTTGCACTGGGAATAATGTACAGCATCTTGTTAGTCATCAGAGCTTGCATGAAAAATATCTTTGTAAGGAGTTCAGGAGCTGAACCCAATTCATTTCTCCGAGAATCTGGAAGGTATTCAGATGGAAAAAATCGATTCTTCCACTCCCACAATAGTTTGCGCTGTAAATGACTCACGGCTTCTTGTTGACAAGGAATTTCGGTTTGGAATGAGCCTCCCTAAGGATTTTGGAAGTGAGCAGAGAGCTTGTATGTCTTGTCGAGCAAATTCCAAGTAATTCATACGTTATCCAGATGGGAAAATATTTTTCTGGCTCATAGTCTCATTCGACTTTTTCAAAACTTCCGAAGTGGCTCCTTTCCTCTCTCGAACCATGAGAACGGTAGAGTTCTGGAAGAAGTCAATCACGAGAATTTGGGAGAAGAGAGATTCGCTAATGCACATGTATACAAAGAACACACGCTACGCGTGAGCACACCATAATCCCAGTAAAGATTTTTAATCCACAAATCCACTCACGGAAGAGCGAGACTCACTCTCGCCATACTCAACCATGCTTCGTCACCCGATCCGCCCCACCCGTTTTCTCGCCAGCAAAGTCGCCGGCAAGAGTTGACCCATGGAAATATATGAATGTGACGAGAGAGTGGAAACCATGACGTCCAAGTGGAGACTACATTTTGTGATCTTCTGTGAACAACCGAAAGCCAATCACTAGTGCACGAATCACTCGCTGGCGCACAAATGATCACAAACATCACAAACATTTTTAGAAAAAGTGGCGACCTGAATATATTTCTTCAGGTCAAGCCATTATAGTGGTTACAGATTGCTATCTATCTGCGGAAGTCTGGAAGAATATAGCCTGGTGAATTTCCATCGCATGTCACGATGAAGGATTCATAAGGGTCGAACGAGTGGAAATTTTCCTCAGAACTCCTTGAAGTCTTAGGTCCTTTTGATAAGGGAGTACTTGTGATTTTGGGAGCCTTTATGAACCTCGTCCTTCAACAGAGATAATGGGAATTCACTGAGTATCCATGTGAGAATTCCTACATGCAATAGCGTATGTACCCTGGGATGTGATTGATTAGTTGGCATGCATGAGTTTTTGCATATTCGTATTCATACAATCATTCGATCTCGCGAACCCGTTGAAGGCAGCAGGATTTGAATCCCTCGGGAGAATATCCTTATATGTTACGCATGTACATCTACATAGTGATATACATGTGGTTTGTTATCTCAACAGCTATTAGGCGTTTGTTCACTGCGTGCGCGAATCTGATCATGTATGTAACCATGTGTTCAATGTTGCCTATGTCTCACTTGAGATGGGACTGCAAAAATTGAGGTACATCCTTGTCTTGAAGTGATGAACTCCGATCAGTACGAAACTCGAAGCAGGGAATTCCATCACCCATGTGGAGTTGTTCCTTGGGTTTCTAGAGGTTTCTCGAGTTTTTATTGGAGCTGTTATTGTACAGAATCTATTGGAACCGACAAGTATCTCAAAACGATAACCTTTGAGTTATTCACTATTAGATAATGTATAGTTGAGAAAGTGCGGAATTGTGTGACTCCGTTTGATACTGCAGACGATCTGAGTCTGTGGGAAGGAGATTGAGTCCGATTCTTTCCACGGTGATATTTTCTCCGGTAACCGCCTCACGATAACCTGCTCCCGGAATCGGAAGAAGTGGAGAACTACGCCGTATCTCATCCGGGTGCCTTAGCTCCAGGTTGAATGAGCTGGAATTTGGTGGACTGGAAAATCGAAATATTGATACTTCTGATCCTCCAGTGAGCTCGTATGCACTGTTTGTCGAATCCTCTCTTGATTGCCGAGAGATAGGGAGTTTTCATCAATAGGAGCTATCGATGCATGATTGAAGGTGAAAAACTTATTTTGGGAAAGGTTATGTATTATGTTGAGCATGGCTGATATTTTTCTATCATTTTTAATCGGAATGTCGACCCAAACTCAAGCACATTATAATTTCGAATCAATCCTCAAGTCAAAACCCGGCATCCGGTGCGTGGTCCTCTGACTCTCTATCTCACTCGAGTTATTACTAGACCGCATGCCTATCCTGATCTATTCCGCCAGCAGGCTTACTCCGATATTGCCATCATTATTTGCTCGTACAAGTGAGATCCCCGACCTTGAATAAAGAGAGCGTTACGATGGAGGAGCTCTCACTCACAGAGATCTGCGAGCTAGGACAGGGGATAGTGATTGGCATCCTCATATTCGCGCATGTCTGGAATGATCTCTGTATTTGATCTGAAAGATACACCAATTGGCACCATCTCCATACTGATGGAGGGAGATGGAAGGGAATGGTTCTAGCGCGTTGAGAGGGAGAGAGAGCAATTTGTGCCCATTTCAGTCACTAGGAGGTCTCCCCTACTATAACAAGGCAAGTGACCTACCATTCGATCATAATCAGTTCAGTACCTGCATACTCGTGTGCATATAGACATGCATGGATCTCATGTGGTTACGACCCTCTACTTGTCAGTAGGCATATGAGTATTTTTGTTATCATCCACGCATGGAATGTCATGTTCCATTCATAGCTCAGCATACAAGGTTACCAACTTGCACGGTTGTATACAAATATGCGAGGATCTCAAAGATATTTCGGAGTTAGTCCCGGCCTTTGTTGTAATATCCCTATGGGTTTTCCTGCAAGGATATTGGGACATAACTCATCTCCAAGATTGTCCGGGCTGAGTTCTCCAATGGATAATCCTTTCCTATGGTCCAGAGAAAGGGAAAATCCTTTCTAGAGATTCCGAAATGTCAAATAGCGCCAGAGTCGTCTTTTCCCCATTTGGATCTCAGGGAAATGCCTGTATGCGTGTGTGCCGAACGAGGCATAGAGGCCCGTGGCAACTACCAGAATTACCAAAGACGACGTTTTCTATGCAAAATTCGATAGCCAACGAGATTTCGTATATTATGTTCGATCTTCCTTCAGATCAGAGATTACTTCCTATCCATGTTACGCATCCAAAGTTTCTTGAATGATTGACGAAGCGTTTGGAATGAGGTCCCTGAGGAACAATCAACACGGTCTGATGTTTTTTTATACCCTTGCTGAAAATAATTTACTGGGATCCCAGTGGGATCCCAGTGAGAGACTGGGACCGTCCTGGGACCTCGATGGGACCCCGTGATATGGGGCTCTACGTACCGGAGGACCTCAAGAGACGTCATGGGATCCATGGGACCTCATGGAAAGCCGATGAGACCCATGGGGAACCCATAGGACCATCCTGGGACCTCCTGGGACCCGCATGAGACCTCGCGAGATGGGGCTCTACGTGCTCGAAGAACTTGCGGGACGTCGTGGTACCTCATGGGACCTCATGGGAAGCCCATGGGACCCATGAGACCATCCTGGGACCATCCTGGGACCTCCTGGGACCTGCATGAGACCTCGCGAAATGGAGCTCCACGAGCTCGAGGAACTGAAGGGACGTCGTGGGACCTCATGGGGACTCAGAGAAGCCCATGGGACCCATGGGACCCTCCTGGGACCATTCTGGAACCTCCTGGGACCTGAATAGGTCCTCGCGAAATGGAGCTCTACGTGCTTGAGGAACTCAAGGGACGTCGTGGGACCTCATGGGACCTCATGGAAAGCCCATGGGACCCATAAGACCATCCTGGGACCTCCTGGGACCTGCATAGGACC
>JAPYYZ010013303.1:0-13678 GCA_030522705.1 Eretmocerus eremicus | reverse complement strand
GCCGATTTTGAACATTCGGATCACATTTGGGGGTGGAAACTACTGATTCAATCAGTAAACACTTACTGATTGAATCAGTAGATATTCAATGATTCAATCGGTAATTTCGACCCCCAAATGTGATCCGAATGTTCAGAATCGGCAGATATTTACTGATTGAATCAGTAGATATGTACTGATTGGTTCGGTAAAAACCACTCCCGGGATACTGATTGAATCAGTTCGTATTAACTGATTCGTGGTCGGGTTTAGGTGATTCGCAGGGAGAGAGTAAGGATTCAGAATCTGTCGAGCTTGAATTTCGTTTGTACTTCCGCACACATTTTGATCAGCTGTGTTACCTTTGAACTCGGTCCAGATAAATCTAATGATTGCTTTGAAGGAAAATATTACTGACCAGGATTGGATGAGCAATTAATTTTGAAATCGAATTAAATTCGATTGTCGATGTATTTGAGCCCCGTCAAATTTGCACATGGTTTTGCAGAGCGTTGTTTTGAAAAGAGAGTCACAGATACAAATATTCTTCCCTGAGTGAGAATCGAACTCACCATCTTCCGCTCACCGGGCAGTTGCGTGGTTCCGCTCATTTTGGGAAGGAGGTAGGGTTCCATCAAGGAACCCTTCATTTGTGTGTCGATCTTCACCCGAGGAAGAATTTTCTAATCCGTGGTTCTCTTCCCAAATAATCCTCCGCGAAATTCTGTGTAAATTTGATGAAACTCAAATGCATTAAAGGTCGAATTTAATTCAATTTACAATCGATTGCTCGTGCTATTCACACATTAATATCTTCACTTTGAAAAAGTAAACCATCACGAGCACAGGCAAATTTCAAATCCAAATGCTTTGAACAAATTCCATGGAGAAAAAAACAGCGGAAAAGGCCTTAATGAGTAATCAGTCTGATTTTACACGAAGGAGAATCATTTTGATAGTATAATACAAATATTGTACCATGCATGAGCTATATTGGCAATATTCTAATTGCTCTGGTGGATCAACAACGTTTCCGAGAATCGCGTTATTGCTCCACGCTAACGAATTCCAAGAGGTGATCGATGCGCAGCCCCCGGAAACCTAATCTGGAACTCTACTCGTGCAATTATATCGCGATGGTTGACATCTCACAGATCGGCCGTATGTCTCTGACAAAAACGTTAAATTTATCAGGGACGCGAATAAATCCAACCATTGGCCAATTATTCGTTCGGAAATCAAGGTTCGTGATCCGAATGGTGGAAATCAGTATACAGGCATCACGAGTGCATGATGAAGATAACCGTTCACGACGCAAAGCGCATCTAATTTATTCAGCATGACTTGACACGGCTCTATTTCATATGGCAGAGGTAGTCATTTATAGATAAGCCAGCACCATCGATGTCGCTCTTCCGATAAACATCGCGTCAAAGAAGGGAAGGGAGAGAATCACGGTAGAAAGAATCAAGCCGACTTTCAAAGCCAGCACAGAGAAGATACTATAACCATCGCTGTAAATCACTCAAGCCTATGTATAGATCCATCGAATACCGTATTGTCTTTTTTCAATGAACCTATCGACCCTCAGAGTATCGCTCTTTCAAAAAAACGGATGTCAATCATTCCTCGTCAAATTCTATTCAAAAGAGACATTCCTGGATTCTCTTCTCAACGTGGGCGATATTCTATTGCGAGCGTGGAATGAACAGAAAGTAGGTCACGGAATCCTATGTAGCTCAAAGTCAAGCGAATAGCTAGAATTTACTCGCATGGTTGGGATATCTTCTCGAGTCTCTCTCACTATATATTGGCACCACTTTTTATCTCGAGAGCCTCTCCCGAAGTGAGCGAGTTGAACAAAATATTGGATAGCCTAATGCACTTGCACGACTCTAACAGCTTTTTTGCAAGCGATCCTGCCGCAAAAAGACGAGAGATCTTCGCAGCGTACCACACAATCTTTTCGCAAGTACATCCTGAGCGACTCGACTTTTCAGACTGCTCCGGAGAGCCGAGAGATAATCTCAAATATTTACGATTCTCTGGGCGAAAAAGCTTCGCCGCGCGAGTTTCTTCGTAAATTCACACGTGGTTCCCTCGTATCGATCGCATCGATGTAATCGAGCTGAGAGATATAAACAAGTGAGAGCCGGCAAGGTCATTGAGATGGAATTGAAACGTTGCCTCTATCGGCACGTACTTTGCAGGTGGAGGAGATGAGACAAAGGCTAGAGGAGAAGAATAGGCTGATCGAGAAGAAGACTCAATCTGCGATGCAGGCCTCGCAAGAGCGCAACCGATGCAATACGGAGTTGACCGAGCTCAAGGAGCACATGGACATCAAAGACCGGAAAATCAATGTGCTGCAGCGGAAGGTGAGTGATCCTTCGTCGTTCCACCCGATATCACTCGTACACGAGATCTAGAGATTTTCCTGGAAAATTCAATTTCACATTGTTGCAGTGGATCCGCGAAGGCTGTGTTATCACATTCCAATCTCGATTCCCATGTTTGAAACAAAGTCCTTAAAGATGGGAAAAAATTCGAAATGTTTTTCCCTTTTTCGCTCATTGAAAAATTTACACTAGATGGAAATATTTGATTGGAATAAAGGTGCATATCTTATAATGGGAGGATCATGAATACATATTTCGCCGGACGTATCTGAATTTTCGCATTAAATTTAGTTTATTCGAAGTGATCAAATAAACGAACGGGATTCGTTTGATTTAGATTAAATATGGTTGCTCTGAATACTCATTGACGTGGAACGGACGGTTCATTCGATTGAATAAAATTTCTCTCGCGCATGTATAATCAAAATACTTTGAACGTTTATTGGCGATGTATAATTATTCAACGTGACTATTTCTATTCATTTGAAAAAACAACTTTGGGTCACCGAGTATATATATGGAAGGCTGCAAACCATAGTGGAATAAATCCACTTTTGACTTTTGAGAAATCGAGTTGGGTCTTGGAAAACTGCTAAATCTTAAGGCGATCTATCGAAAAGATTCCTTCCATACGAATTCATCATTTACCTGAATGTAATCAGAAAAATTTCCTTGATGGTACCATTTCTAGATCTCTCAATTGATAGAGAGCCAATGGAGATTTAAAACATTCAAAATTGACTTATTCCACTATGGTTCGACGTATTTTCCTCGATGTATTTTCCTCCCGAGACTCGCTAACGGCGCGAATCTGTCGAACAGATCGAGAACCTGGAAGACCTGCTGAAGGAGAAGGACAACCAGGTGGACATGGCCCGAGCCCGTCTGACGGCGATGCAGGCGCACCACTGCACCAGCGAGGGCGCCCTGAGCAGCCTCGAGGAGGCGATAGGCGACAAGGAGAAGCAAATGGCCCAGCTGAGGGAGCAGCGCGACCGGGCCGAGCAGGAGAAGCAGGAGGAGCGCGAGCTTCACGAGCGCGAGATCGCCGAGTATAAAATGAAAATCCACACCCTCGAGTCCGAGGTGAGCGATTCCCTCTTCCCGGCCCCTCGCAACTTTCCCGCCCCGAATGCCGCGCGAGAAGAGACGCGCCCCGGAGCCTCGCAAATGTGTCCCGAGATATCGAATACAAAGAGCCGTCGCTACTCTTTGCAAATTCTCCCTGGCTCCCCCGTAAAGTTGATTGAATTATAATAAAAGCGGCGCGTGTATCCAGCGTCGAGCGGAAATTCATTCGCCCGGCTGCTGTTATTTTTCATCGGTTCAATCTCGCGAGCCGACGAGTGGAGGCGCCGATGAAAAAAGCCTCTTGAATAAAATCGATGCCGATTATACTTGCAAGTTGGGCCGGTCTAATTATGCGCGCAGAGCTTCGAGCTTTGAAACGTGGCGCGCGAGTCGCTCTGCTCCGATGGGACTAATCTTCCGCTGCGCTAACGCCAACCGACTGCCACGAGAAGATCGTCCCGCCCGCGTTTCAACTCGTTAACCCCTGCCGAAGCACTTTCTTTCAATTCCCATCGTAATTTCCTCCTCGGGGCCGCCCCTGCGCCGCGCCGCGGCTCCTCTGCCTGACCATATCTTGATACTTACCACTTCGAACTGGGCCAACGCGAGTTTTCTCGATCTTTTCTCCCTCGTTCTCACCGTGGAAACACGCCTGTACTTTGCCAGATTGTGCTGGAGCGATAAAGTTTGTGAATTATTGCCTCATGCATATGCAAATTCGCGGATGTAGCTATTAGATTGAAATATCAGATTTTTTATATAAAGCCGCTCGAAGCAGCAGGGCCAATGAAGCGCCGGCCAACTTGTACAATGTTATCGCGCGGTTATTTCATTTGCATATTTTTTCATCAACTGCTGCGAGCGTATGGCGAATGAAATCTTGTTGATCGCGTTAACGGCGCTCGAGATTTTCAACTTTTGACGACTGCGAGATATAATAAAAGTAGCTCTGGGCAACTTTTTTATTTCCGCCAGGTGTTGAGATGGAGTACTTTGCGCCTTTCTCTCACTTCTGCGTTCTTGTTTTGAATTTGAGTTTTCAGAGCTCTCGTGGGAACTGAGTACAAAGGCAAATTGCCAACTCTCGAAAGATTTTCTTTGACGCTTCTGCTAAGAATGCAGCTCTTTCCCAACCATGACGATTCTCAAAGATTGTTTGACATTGTTTCTCGAGCGTATCACTGGATTATTACGATAAGTTTTGTTAACCAAAATACATCAAGCTGCTCGAAATCCATTTCCAACAGGAAGTTTGTTGTGATGTTACGTTGATTGTTCGCGATCCTCTGATAGAATTTCAGTGCAATGGCGGAACCAGTGCATTTACAACGGTGTATTCTCCCGAGGCTGGAAACTCGAAATCGAATCTATTGAGCCAGATGCTATCAAATGTCGAGCGAGTTTCACCCTTTAGTGGGCCAAAGCACATCTAACTTGAGCAAGAGACCTTACTCACACGTAAACTCGATGAGAGCTAGATAGTTATCCACTCATTTACTCAATATTGTTTGCTTTTTTCCATCGAGTCATATTGAAAAGGCCTCATCTGAATTCTGGGAAAAGACACAAAGATTCTTGAAGAATAAGAATCCGCTGAATGATTTTAAAGCAGCAATAGTGGTGCGACTAGAAAAGGATTTTGAGAAATTGAGTCTAGGTACTTGAGAGTTCCCAATACAATCTTTATGCGGTTTTGTGGGTGGAGAAATACTCGAAAGTCAAGGGATAATATTAGAATTTGTATAATTTCTCAGATCAAAGCTACTTAAGTAATCAATGAAGACGAGTTTGTTATTCTTTCTACTTTGTTACCGAGTGGTCCTATGCTTAGATGAGGAAGTCTCAGAAACGTTTGACTTTTGTGTCCCTCACTGATAAATAGGAGACTGAAGAGGAGTATCAGACCAAAAATAGTGTCAATTTAGATATTTGATGGTTCCCCTAGTATGGCACCAATGTTGAGACTGTCTATTATACAACAAAGGGAATATAACGTTAGCATCGGCAAATGTCAAAATGATGAGGAAATCGAATTTCAATCTCCGAATTCTCTACAGATCAATTCCGAGCTACTCTTGTTGCATTCACGTCTACCCTCTGTAAATTCGAGGACTACTAGATTTGATTAGCAAAATGATGAAAGCCGGTCAAAAATGTGTGTCATGCTGTCATGCAGACGTGATGAAATGCTTCCTCGTAATTTTCACATGACGAAATATTCAACCCAATTTCTCGTGGCTTTTTTGCGGATACCGCCTCATTATTCTTCAAACCTTACCTCATTCGACACAAGATCATGATCTCACAAGTTCGAGTGTGCCCATCAGGTGGCTACTAGAAATAGCGAGGAGTTAATTTTTCATTGACACCCCACAGCGAGTTGATAAGTCCTATCATACTATGATCGTAACCTGTTGTGGATTACCCGAAAAACATAGTTCTCGGAGGCAATATTGTAACTCTCAAAGCATCTCTAGTTAACTGACTTTGAACAGTTTCTTTTTCGATTTCATGACTTTAAGGGATAGTACATTATACACCGATGCGAGATCGACTGTTTTAGGGTACAAGAATCAATTTCCCTAGAGTGTAACGCGAAGTAAAATATTCCCCGTGCCCCAAAACAGCCTGACGAGCGAGGTGCGTATACTACTTTTTGGTATCAATGCGACTAAACGCCAATCTCGCTTATCGAGACGGGAGGGATATTACGCTTTAGTCGCACTATACCAAAAATATTTTCATTCAATCAACGAACAATTTAATGTCTATCATTCGCGTTACTATGATTAGTGAAACTGTTTACCTCTGTGCTATTCTGTGACTAGTACCGTACGAACGTTTCACAACTTGAATTAATCAAATACCAAAAGTTTCTGAGATTTCTCCATCCATGGCAGATGCTTGAGGAGTTATAATTTTCGAAGGTAGGCACGAGCAGGGAGAATCAATCGATACGAAACCGGAGAAGCATACCCCATGAAACCCTCACAGACCGAAAGAAAATTCGACTTAATAAATACGGGCAACGTGCCTCAGGTGGAGAAGCTGAGCGCGCGGGTGGAGCGGGCCCAGGCGGAGAAGGACCGTCTGGAGGCCAAGCTGGAGTCGTCGCAGTCCGAGCTGGGCAAGAGCAAGGCCGAGCTGGACAAGGCGGCGTCGGAGGTGGGCCGGAGCGGCGCCGACTGGGAGGCTGCCAAGCAGCGGCTCACGAGGCTCGAACTCGAAAACGAGAGGCTGAGGCACGAACTCGAGAGGGCCGAGAGGTCGCAGAGCAGGGCCTCCTACACGAGCCGCTCGGCCCCCGTCGAAAGCGTCAATTTGATGGGCTCGAGCCAGGAGATGGACCGCGTCCACGAGAGGGCGGAAAAATCTAGCTCCGAGCTGAGGCGAGCCCAGGCCGAGCTGAGAGTCACCCAGGCGGACAACGAGAGGGCCCGAGCCGAGGTCACCGCCCTCCAGGAGAAGGTGCGTCCAACGCGATTTTCGTTTCTCCCTCTTTCCCATACTCTGCTTGCAATTTGCTGGTGGCTGGCGTTGATTGTAGAGGTCGCAAGGTGGTCCAAATTTTGCCCCCGTGACGGGAAATGAAGTGTCTTATTCCAATGAGACGTGGTATCGTTGGACATCCTTAAAAATTGATCCTCTAAGTGAATCACCATAAACAGCTCATCTCGTCAAACATATTGCTTGGATGAAAGTTCGGTAGAAGATGAGCAAGCTCATGATGGCCACGATTTTGATAATTTTTTGTCTTGTTATGTTCAAATGCGGATGAGTGACTGAAATCGAAGATTTGAGGCTCCTCTTCGAGTGGCTCCGAATCGATCTCACTCGTTTCGAGTGAATTCTCACTCCAAACGAGTACAGGTCACTCGAACGGATTTAAATAGATTAATATGAAACATCTCTAGAGTACAAAAATGATTTGGTCACAAGATCCATCGATTGGGTAAGTAAGTGTGACCAATTTTATAACGCTTGTGATCTCTAAAATGAGTGTGCCTCAATCTACCGATTCACCTTCTTCTTGTCCGCTCTATTCAACTATAAAAAAATTGAGTGATTCGGGCCGATTCAGAAATAAATATTTCTGCGTTTCCAACGTCTACAAGTTATTATTTTGTAATTTTCAACCCAATTCTTTTGCAGTTTTTCTACTCAATAAAATTTGCGCCAAAAAGTTTTGGCTCAGCGATTCCTATCGCATCTAGTTCGTTCTCTTCATTTGTTTTGGGACGATTTTGTAAGCAAAGAAGAAACATCGGTCGACCAAAGAAAAGAATTTTCCGATTTTATCACCCCTCGCATTCTTCAAATGAGTTCTCGGCAAAGTCGAGCTTCACCGCGAGAAACAATCTATACCTCAGAGTTTTGTCGAATCGATCTTAATCAAGCCAATTGAACGATAATAATTAAATTGCAGCCCCGAGGGTCACATTTAAAATACGCAAGGTGCGAGACATCACGTTTTATCCTTTACGGAATTATGATAAATCGGTTCTCCGACGCTCGGACCAAAAGTGCCTCTACCAAAGGTCAAAAGGACATGAGTGAAGCAATAGTAATGAAAATTGGGCACAGCTTGGAGATCTTCGGAAAAATCACTTTTTCGTGAATTTGAATATCTCGTCCTCACAACCAAGATTTGACATTTTTGGTATAAGTAAGTTTAAAAATCACGTGTTCATTCATTCATATCAGGTTTAAAAAATCTCAATGATAGAATCATTCAGATATTTTTGCAGATTGTGATCAATAATGCGTGATAAGAGCTTGGTTGCGTTGCGTTCCCTTTTGGAGCACTGTGAAATACCAGGAATTGGCAGTTGCGAGGAGCTTTGTAGTCCTGTAGTTTGTTTTCGTCCTCCGTTTGAACTGCATTCACAAAATAAAAAAAACATTCCCTGTGTATCCAGGCTCAGAGTGACGCGCAATTGTTTATACTGAGAGAGAATGTAAGCGCAACTCAGCAGAATCATTACGTTTTCCTGCAAACGCCGGCTCAGCCAAAGAACTACACAGCAACAAAAAGTTGCCCTCGCAGCAACACCTTGCGGTAATCGACGTTCTGTACAGCAATGGCCCAAAAAAGAGCTCGTGCGACACGCTGCACTGCATTATTCATCAAAATTTCGTATCTCCTCTTGCGCTATTTAATTTTTTATCTCTATGAAGAAATATCCAGTTTATCGTGCAATCTGTCCTAAAGCATCCCCAAATGCTCGAGATCCTACACAATTTGCCCAGTCTGTCCTTGACGTAGCTTATCCCACTTTATTTTGTGTGCGCCAGCTCAAGGCTGTCTATCGTCTCATCTGCGGCGCGACCCAAATTGCATTGGATAAGTTGTTTCACAAAGAGACTCGCACCCTCTCTCCGTATATCCCGCGGAAAATCCTACCGAGTACTCATTGAATCTGCCCGCTAGATCGGCATTTGCGATTTGGACATCCCGTGTCGGATATAAGGGAGACAGTATACGTAACAACGGGTTTCGCGCATCGATCGCTCGCATATATACGAGAATATCCCATCCGTCCATTCGGCTCAGCCAATCAGCTTTGGAATTTTCGAGTTTCTATTTTCGAGCGCGGAGTATTATAGCCCTGCTCAATTGTGCATCGGATTGTCGAGAGAAGTATGTTCGGCAAGCATGCGAGAACGTATCAAATTATTATCCAGATCCGTATGAGTTTCGGACACAAGTTGCACCTGTGAAAGAGGGTAATTCTCGCTGTGACGAGGTAACTCTCGCTATAGTGATAAAAAATTGCGCAAAAAACGCTCGAGGCAGCTCGTGAATAATTCCGTTATAGCCGAGTCCATTTGCGGATTCTGCCAGGCGTGACAGCTTTGTGAATTTGTACGGTTCTAATTTCGTCCGAAGCGGCTCTGAATCTTACAGTATCTCATATAATATTTTCACACGCAACCTACTCGTCTATCTTTCACTATAAAATGTGCCTTTCGATCTCATTCTGTGTGGTTGTTATAAGTGTCTGTATTAATTGCGCGTCAACAGGTATAATTGAGACATTTATCTTCACTTATCCATACAAGATATATTGTACCGTTCAACAACACTCGTATCGATCGCGGTGATAATCGAGGAAAGCGCGTGAGCGGGTAAACAGATGTGCTCTCGTAAGCTCGCAAGAAAGGTAAAGATTGATTCAACGTTTCAAGCGTATGGAATTCTATCCCGTGCGGTGCTTTCCAGCTACGTGTCACGCGATTGAATCCTTCCGACATATAATCGCTCATTCTGTCCGAGCGATTCATTGAAGAGCTATATAGTTACAATCATGACGTATACAATGATGTAATCATTGATAGAGGATAAAAGTATACCGACTCGATCAATCAACTCGCATTGATCCATCGATGTGTGATATTATTTCATGATTGATAGATCATAAATGAACTGATTTGACCATTGCACGTGTTCTCAGTTATCAGTAATAGATAAAAAATTTATGAGTTTGATCTTTGATTATTTGGACGGCCCCAAACCAAAACAGAATAAATGCCATTTGAACTTTTAAAATACCGAATTGGTTAGTTATGGATTATTCAGCCTAGAGATGTCCGTCGGCGACATTCCTTCGACAATAAATGTATGTACTCGGATATACCTTTCATGAAGCGCTGAGAATTTTTTTCGAATGTATCATTACTGAAGTCATTATTTCATAAGGAACAAAGTCGATTTTGCAAAACTCGAAATGGCGTTTATTCCTTTTTGGTTTGGAGCCGTCCACTTATTGATTTATCGGTAGTCGACTGATTGGATATGGTCTTACGCAATGTTATTCAATTATTCAGCGCCGGATAAGTGTTCTTCATGAATCATTAGACCGATGGTTGATCATTAACCCTCTCATTTCAGAGAAACAAAATTCCGTAGGAATGTCTTCTTCATATGACTCTGAATTAGAGAAAGAATAAGTAAAATGCAAAAAAAAAATTTTCTCTAATACTAGCTTTTTTGTCGTATTTTCGAAGCAGAATATAATACGCCACTAATTAGGAAGGGCCCGCATTCCGGATCACCGATTTGGCTGAAACTTTGGGAATAGTCTCATTTTGGTGCTAAAAGATGAATTCCAGAGCCGAAGAGTCTAATTCTCAATAGTTTATAAGTATATCTATAGATATCACTTTTTTAACATGGGCCTATATGAGCAGTACTGATATACTGGTCTGTACCTGAAAAACGCCTGTGCGTTAGACTCTGCGGCTTTGGATATCATCTTTTGGCACCAAAAAAAGACCTTTTCCCAAAGTTTCAGCCGAACCCGTGATCCGGAATTGTGACACCTTCCTAGTGAGCGGGTTAATTCGAAATGATGGAATGAGTGAGCCCCGAGTCAAGCACAAGTCAAAACGGATGGTAATAATTCAATACAAAAACAGAATTGATTAATGTGTAGTTCAGAGTATGGAAAATGAAAATCATCAGACTACAAAACAGGTATAGAACAGCTCTCCTGATTCATTCATCATGAGGACTCACCACCAAATGTATCATCGACATGGTCAGCTCTCTCGCAAATTGTCGTTTGATTGTCTAGCGCGGAGGAGCAGTTGTCGGGGTTCTGTGCAGACGAGTGATGTAGAACGAATTTCGGCAGGTGGAGAAGAGCCAGGGCGAGGTGTACAGGCTGAAGGCGAGGCTGGAGAACGCGCAGAGCGAGCAGGACAGCTTGAGGGAGGAGTACGAGCGGGGCCAGGCGACCGTAGCTCGTCTGCACTCGGAGCGCGACAAGGCCATAGCCGAGCTCGAAAAGACGCGCGAGGAGCTCGAGCGGACCCAGGCGACCCTCGGCAAGGCCCAGCTGCAGCAGGACAAGCTGCAGAACACCCTCGACAAGGCCCAGTCCGACGTCGACAAGCTGCAGGAGAGGCTCGAAAAGGCCCACGCCGAGCTCAGAAGGGTACGACCACTGTGTTCCATTTGCACCTTGCGGAGATAGGATCGAGATTGAAAATAGAGGGTGGTGGATTTGAGTCAAGGGCTTTCGCACTGACTTTCAAATTGGCATACGAAGCGGTGCCAATTTTACGGATTTGATGATCAAAGGAGACTCAGGAATTCGGTAGCGCTTCAACGATATAATGCTCCGTTGCACATGCAGTATCGCGCATAAGATCTAGATGGGTCAGATGATCGCTGCCGTCTAACTCTAGAGAACGACATCTTGGATCTTATTGGTCGGAGATGAATTTCACGGATGCCGTCTAAATCAGCGGGAGAAATGCTAGCCCTATGAGGTTTTCGATCATGTTTTGCAGTCCTCTCTAATAGCAATAGCAGCCATGAAAGTTGAGAGAGATTATCATAATTCCCCTCTGCATCACCTGTGACTTTTCAAAGATATACAGATTAGCTCTAGAAATGGAATCTTGACTCGACCGCAGGTACCTCCTAACCTATCAAATGGGCGGACATTTGGGACCATTTCACTCGATTACTATTTCGATTTGGGTTAAATGACGAGGTGACAAATACAAGTTAGATGATAAAAAATGATTCGACAACTCGTCTTTTGACTCCAATCATTGACGTTTTTGCATAAGTTGGTCCTAAAGTTCAGCGTGCACGGCTCCTGCATCGTCTCCATGTGGAAGAGAATCGCAAAAAATGTTTTAAAACCGAGGAAAGTTGGTGTTTTCTATGTTCCTCCAGATGCTGTCGATAAAATTCTTTCACAGTGAATAGGGTGGAGCATAATGTTGTTTGAAGTTGAGGTGATGATCAACTCACCCATCCAGAATTTATGAAGCGCAGTATATTCAGAACGCACGCACAGGCGTTTTGTGACTAAATCACCCGCATTCATATTGTTTTCACAACCACAAAATACGCCTAGAACTAATAGCGATTGCTGAAAATAATTCAATGGGCTTTTCCGATTCGCAGATGCAAATGGAGAAGGAGAAGCAGATCTACGACTTTGAGAATCTGCAGAGCCAGCTGGACAAGGTTCACGGCCAGATGAACAGGCTGCAGAAGGATCGGGACGGCGCTCAGCTCGAGATCGACCGGCTCCAGGACAAGTACGAGAAGGCTCAGGTGAGCGATCTCTCTAGCGACGCATCCAAAAATGAATCCAGGGAATGTTAAATAATGCGTTTGGGTAAAAATATAGAACATCATGGCGCGACTGCAGAAGGAGCGCGACACGTTCCACGAGGAGGTGGAGAAACTGCAGGAGCGATTCGAGTTCCAGCAGAGCCAGGTGGCCAAGATGCAGCGCGAAAAAGAGAGCCTGCTGTCGGAGCTCGACCTCGTCAAGGAGCGCTGGGAGAAGGCGCACACGGGCCAGCAGAAGATCGCCGTGAGTGTCGACGATTCATTTGTGCATCGAGTTGCGTATTTGGTATGGTGGGTGGGCAGGTGGTTGATGATTTTTTTCGTTTGCGCAGCTCGAGAGGGACGATGCCATCACGGAGATCAGCATCCTCAAGGAGAAACTCGACAAGGCGCAGTACGCGTTCAACAAGGCCCTCGAGGACAAGGAGAACATGAGTAAAGAGATCGACAAGATGATCGAAAAGTACGACAGGTGAGCTTGCTTCTCACACTCGCTTTTACTGTCGCGTGTATCCATGCTTTTAGCAGCGACTCAAAATTTTGGTCCTCGTCCTTCAAACTCAGAAAAAAGCCCACATTGAATCATCAAAGGTGGAATTTCCCAAGTGCTGGATCTTGGAATCGAACGAATAGAATCGTCCCGCGTCCAACTTCGAGACTTCAATAATTTCAGAATTTAGATAGAAACTCGCCTGAAGCACTATCAGACGTGAAAGGCTGGTTCTTCTGTTACTACACGAAAAATTAGTACTGAATATGCGAGTGAAACGTCACCAAAACGATTATAACTCTTGAATGTACTCCTTTAACTTCGAGATCTAATTAGGGAATTTTGTTCCCGCTAAATATTTGGCAATTGATGAATTACGGAAACTGACTGCATTTTTTCATTTTGTCATACTTCTTTTCGAGATCGAACGTTGACCCAATATGCGAAAAAACTTTATTAAGGTCATGTCGTAGCCGTGCAGCGTCTACGACGCGATCGCGTGGTCTGTTTGGTGATATAATGGCTTTTTTGGGATGTGAGCAAAAATACGCTGCTAAAAGATATTAGCAGAATGCTTTCTCTTTTCACTGGATTTCATCGAAATGCCACATCCGACTGATTTCACCACCTTGTTTGTTG
>JAPYYZ010013299.1:0-11255 GCA_030522705.1 Eretmocerus eremicus | reverse complement strand
TTTCATGAGTGGTAGATTACGTATCTGTTTGGTTTGACTTGCTCCCGCGAATAAGAGAAACGAAGAAGGAGACCATGGAATCTCATGGGATGTCTTCCATTCATAGTCTTGGGTGGTCACGCATGATCACGCATGATCACGCCATGAAATGGTACATGGTCACGCGTGACCTTGTACCGGAAGTAGTACACGATCACGCGTGTTCGTGTACCACTCATTTTTACACGGGGCGTTGGGAATAATTCCATCCAATCATCAGTAACGAGTCCTTATATGAATTGCCAAAGATTTGTCTAAAAGCATCAAAGAATTTTTTGAGGAAGAAAACATTATCATACAATTTTCATTCGTTGATAAAACTACACTTCATGCTGACATTCTAGAATATCCTTGTTTCAACCGATGAACTCGAAACGCTGTATGGTATAAGATTATTCAAATTCTCACCTTTGTGATTGGATTGGATTGTATTTCCCGAATTTGGGTTTTGGAAATGGTAATTTTTGCATTTGGAATACTTCTCATTAATCGATACATAATTTACTCGTTCCATCGTCAAAGTGCAAAAGCATCCATGGTTGAGTTTTTATAGTATTCGAAACTAATTATTCTTTGTCCATCGCAGGTGTAAAAATAGATCCATCGGCAGCATCGACGCCCGAGCGGCGGCCGCAGGGCCGAGAGTCGCCCGCGCCCTCGACGGCGCGCAGCTCTCGACGTGATTCCCTCGCGGACAAGCCGACCGGCGTTGTTGCGGGCAAGCTCGTTGAGCCGACAAAGCCCGCCGTGGCCGAGCCGCACCTCGAGCAGAGCTACAACGGCGACCTGTTCAAGGAGTACCAAAAACAAAAGCAAAGGTTGCAGGAGACGATACAGCAGAAAGAGCGGGAGAGAGACGAGCTCATGAGGCAGCTGTCGGCCGCACCGTTGAACCCGCAAGTCATCAACAACAAGTTGCAGAGCGAAAGGTATGAGCTCCTCAACTCTGTCGAGTATTCTCTCGACAGATCTTCGAGAAATCTCATTAAAATGACTTACAGGTCGTTAGTCGCCTGTTGTGACGTTTGACGAATTCGTCACATTATTTCATTCACTATGGATACATTTTTCTGTTAGCTGAGAATGGAGGATTCTTTGTTGTCCATTTTCATTAACAGAGCCGACTTTTTTGAGTTTGGTGATTCTAACAAAGAATCTCGTCAGATGAACGAAACGTATCCAGCAATGCTTCAAATGCACCTCAACAAGAGCGAAAATAGGCAGGTGTGCATTGATTCATTGGCAAAGGATTTTGACGTTGATACGGTGCACTGTTGACAGTATTGATCGGTTGTATGTTAGTCCATACCGCATGACTTATATTTCATCTAGGATTACATTCATTTTTGGAATACGCAAGTTGAGATCACACAAAGTAAGAGTAGTGCGTAGAATAGAGATATGAATATTTGTTCTAATTATCGAACTGAAAAACATTTAGAGAACGATAATAATTTGGAATTTTGGTTTCCTTCTTATGGAACAATTATAATCGGAAACCAATTAGTGAATGTAGTCAAATGCCAATGAAAGAATGAGTATGAATCATAAACTCTATCAAGATCTTAAGTCACGAATAAAATTATCAAGATGCAAACCGTCATGCGTATCTTAAACCTTGAGTGTCAATTCAGTGACAGGTCTTGAATCCAAATTAATGAAAACAAAATTTCGAATCCCATATAGATTGGTAGTGTTGATCATTGGTTACGGTATAGTATTCACAAATGAATTGAGGAGGCATTGGTAAAATAGTTGCAGTCTGACTAGGCAATGGTTGTAGATTTGAAATCCTCGTCTCTGCCTCAGTCAAGAGAGCGGCATTGGAAAATCCAAAATTTGGGCCTCATAACATTGTGCATCCTCTTATTTTAAGGGTTTTCTTACCAGCTCTTCATTTAGTTCCGCCAAAAATTGTCAATACTTATAAATTTGATAAGACTCGATTATAAAAGAATCTGGAATAGACTAGTTGTTCAATTACTATCTAGATTTGGAGAATGTAGTTATAGAAATTTTCGGGAAAATGTATCCATTGAGATTACCGACTCTGCACTTGTACCTTCAGAGCGAGACGAACGTGCAACAAGTGAACGTACAGCTGCACCTCATTGCATCGCGCACTCGCTGGTGCTGCGTTCGCTTGACTCTAGATGGCACTTATTTCGCGACTCGCGCTCGTTTGTTTGAACAATTTTTGCATCAAATCATTCACGTTACCGTGCCAGTTTCTACCTTAGTCTGATCAAACATATCCATACTTTTTCATTTATTCTACTCATATGTTGAGTCACTCTTACCTTTTTCTCCTCGACGAAAACGATCATCTTGACCCCTCCAAAATAATGATTTCGCTCCGATTATGGTGTTGGAACGCCATCAAAAATAGCCGCAGCTCCAGCGAGCTCACTCGAGGCACTCCGATGATGGAAATAGCGAGCTTCTCAGAGTGGAATGTCGCTCGGGTGGAATGCACATAGAAGAGCGAGAGGGGGAGGAATTATTTCTACTGCCGGGAACATTCACTGCAGCCGCGCCGGCGACTCGCGAGCTATGCATAACTACAGATGGCTGAAATTATTCAGAGATGAAGCTTGACTTTCGCACGAGAATGAATAAGTAGGCGACATGCTGCTCGCGTAGCCGATCACCGGGCCGCATCACCCAGCGCATCGATCAAGTATTCGTCCATTAGAAGCGGTGTCTTATTGCCATCGAATCCTCGAGAGACGAATTTGTGAAATCTATCAATCTTTCTTCGTTCCATGTTTCATTACGCATGGGAGTCGTAACAAAAAGTATCGTACAAGCTGCCTCGTGATGACGACCGAGTGCCGACTTGGATACAAAGTCTCACCACCGTTTCCCCCACTCGTGGTTTAGCATCGGTCAGCGTCCGATTCATCGCCTCAGCCGCGAAACTCTTACCATCTCGCGAGTAGATGAGGCCGATTTCCGCGAAATCAAGATCGTAGATGCGCGTGTGTTACTCTTTCTCGTAGGATGGGGGACTTGTGCCAGAGAGTCGCTAAGTCGGCTGGATCGCGATGGTCCAGACTTGGAATGATTCACGAACGGAGCTGATCGAGTTCGCGAAGACGTGCCTCTTCATGAATGAGTTAAAATTAACACGGGACAAGATGTCAAGTGCGCGATCCACTCTGCGAGGTCGTTGATGTGGGACATATCTCGCCTCACCTTGTATCAGAATTTCGACGAAATCTCGTCTGCATCCATACTGTGTCCTCATCTTTGCTTCGATTTTACCCGCAGTTCGTCAAAGTGGCCAGCTTTTAATCTCGGATATTTCGCTCATTTCAGTTCATTTCAGAAACTTGCATGTAACATAATAGAATCTCTGTAAATCTTCGCGGGAGATTTTTTCGCCAAAAAAGAATGAATTTTAAAATCGACCCTAGTTCACGTGATAATGATTCAACTTTTTTGATCATTACTTTCACTGATTAATATCCACGGTGAAAATCGTTAAGGACTGACAGTGTATGGCAAAATGGCAACGCAAAGAATGCCTGGCTTGCCGCGACACCTTTGCAAGTCGATATTGCTCAATGCGCAAGAAGTATCCGCAGGATTCGTGACTTCTCAAGTAGGCCAATACAAATGTTACTGGGTGTATTGATGTATGGTTTTTACTCCTGTTGGAAATTTTGCCAGCAATTCTGCGCTGAATTCGATCACTGGCTCAGCTTGTAAATCATAAATCAAGCCGTGTAGGAAGCAGTGGAAGCCAAGAGGTCACTGATCTCGAATACTGCATTGAACGTGTTCCAACGCTTCACCATTTCTCATCGGTCGGCTTGAAACAAAAAGTGCTCCCAATAACTCCATCTCAGAGATAAATATTTCGAATTTCAACTACTTAGAACTATCGCGTTTGATTTTCAGTTTATTAATTCTCAGGAGATAATCATTCGTTAGCTCCTCACATCTATTAAAAAACTTGTTTACATATTCGTGTTTTTCATGTAATGGAGCGCTATCCAGTAATGGCTTTCAGTCGCAATTTTGCTAGGAAAAGCTGTTTGGGTATAATCTTTAGTCTTGACTCAAGGGAATCAGCGTCTCAAAATACATGATAAATCTAACGCCGCCAATCAATATTTCAGTCTTGGGGGCTCCCATTGTGCTATGTCTTCATCACGTCAAATGAGTTTCCTCCGGGATTTTTGTTTGGCATGTACTCTTGACAGCCCTACAACAATGCAAAGATTGCATTTTTTTGGAACCTTGTGGATTATTTACCGAGTCATCGCAAACTACAGTCACCTGTGAAGCGCCGGACTCTCTCCGTTCCGGTTTGACCGGCTGGCGGCTGCTCATCTTCCTGTCGCGTCCACACAACACACATTGCGTTGCAGGAATACTTGCGCGCTACAGGCACTCATTTGTTTCCTCCTGCGTAACGAGTATTTGCTAATTGTAAAAGTGCGTTGTTCGCTAGTCTAACAGCGAACGTCTGATTTGTTTCAACGCTAATGAGTTGTGACGGACGATGCATGCGAGTCTCGTGACCGAGTGCCATTATCTAGCCAGGAACAGAGATTTTTTCAATACTTAACGACTATTGTATGCTTCTAAGAGTTTGTGTCAGAAAGTCTTGAAGCACGTTCTGTCTTTGCATCTTCAATCGAAACGTCATTTCTCTATACGCGATTCATTTTTGACCTATTATACATTTGTTTGAGTCATTTTGCCTAAACTGTGATTCATTGACAAATTTATCGCTAAAGTCTTAAATTCTAAGATTCTAACGCATTCTCCGAAATCTCCAAGTCTGATTTCTTCAATTTCGTGAGCATCGGTACACATATACGAGTATGCACCTGAGTAGATTTCTCTATAATATCAAGAATACTAATATTCATTATCTCAATCATTTCGTAATTTCTTCATGTCATGAGCAAGCTTCATTAACTCTATGGACACTACAACAAGTCTTTCAGACTTCACCCTCACAATCCATCGATGAATCCTACGGGGCTCCTCAATTCCGCCCTGGCAACTCGAGGACCGGAAGAGGAGAAACAACAGAGCGGAAGTCGTCGCGCTTGCAAGTTATTTTCGATCGTGCGCGTTCCTTGCGCTCGCGACATCGCTCGCAAATTCGCGCGCGGCCTCGTCAAAGCGCGCTTCGCACAAATTGAGCCGCGCGTATCGCCCCAACGGCCCATTCCGCCAGCCGGCCACGTGCTTCCCGAGCCTCGATCTCCTCTCTTTCTGGATGTCTCAATCTCTCGTCCATTTATAATCTTCCAGCGAATTCAAATCGAGCGCCAGTGGCAGCAGCTTCGCGGCGCTCAATTTTAAATGTCGCTTTCCCTGAACTCTCGCGTCTCTCCCAATGTGTATCAAGGTTTCTCCGTCGAGGCTGGAATCTCTTTGTGTCTCAGATGGAGCGATGACTCGGATCTGCCCCATTGTGATACGCGCCGGCATTCAAATGGCCCGCGCTCTAGTTTTCTACACCATTAAAGGATCCCGATCGGCTTTTACCGAGTCCGCCGAACGAGACGTGTTTATCGCGCTTTAACAAGCTCTCCTATACAGAGATCAATTTGCGAGTCGAGCGCGCAACGCAATTGCACGTGAAAATAGACTCGAATAGTCAAAACAGCTTCGCTCGAGAGGGTACGATGAAAAAAAGTGACAGTGCAATTGGGCTCGAGAGTGCGAGAGGAATATAACTAGGAGTCCCGAGGAGGATGGCAAAACGCGCCTAATGGCAAACAAATTGAAGCCGCGGTGCATCTCGCGCTCGCGAGAGCGACCCTCTTGCTTGAGAGCAAGTCGCTTGAACGTCGCGCGCTATACGGAGAGAGGAATAACGGCACGTTATGAGCGCGACAGCTGCCAGACGCTAACGTGGTCATGCTCAATAACTCTTCCCACTCTCGGACCTTCTCTCTCTTGGCTAGCCATTATATTTATGTTATTTATAATCGCTTGGAGGAAATCGCGCGTTTGAACTTTGTGTTTTGGTTCAGACAAGCTCAGTTTTGCTCTGAGCATCGCGAGGACTGTTTTGGTGCATTCGCAAAGATTGGTTTGTTAGATTTCCTCTTTGCCAGAGCTCATCCTTAGTCCGGAAACATGAATTTTCCTAGGTTATTAATGCAGGAAGAACCCCGACGATTCATGCCATTATTTTCGATATCACACAGAGTTGGTTGCATTCGCTAGTCTCTCATTACCTTCGCACGCGAAATCGACGAACCAACAATTCAAATGAATGAAACAATAGACCATCCATCAGCGAGGGAAACCAGCAACTTTGGTAGGGAGTAGCGAGCGATGTATTTAGCGCTAGCCAACCGTCCAAAACTCGGCAACGTATCGCTCGTGCATTATGGCTGCACAGTCACGCGAGCGACCAAACGAAGCACGGCTTCACACGATACCGATCACCGATCTAAACAATACCGATTCGCCGCATGTAAGTCACCCACACCCGCAAGCTCTCGATTCTCCCGCGGCCATTACTCGCCCGTTGAGCACTGAGCGCTTCGGTTGCACCGTCTATCGATGCACAACAATTGCACCAGCGTATCGACCAGTCGTCTTGCACGAAGGCCCGCGCTTACTCATATTATATTCTTGTTTATAAGCGAGCTGTGCAGTAGCGCAGGCTCGACTTACCCGAAGCTATAGCGATTTTAGATCTGCGCGTATAGGACGCTGTGGGAGGTTCGCCGTTGCGGAACGAATTGCGATGCTCGAAGAAAAATGTGCGAAGGGTGATTTGATTCTTGTTCCCTTGATTTAGGATCGAAGATGGTACAATCTCATTTAGGCCTTTCTAAGAGTGGCGATGAATTGCAGTTTTTGTTGGTCTAAATTTTGCGAAGCCGATCAGCATTCATCATCTCAGAGGTTGGATCATCATTTTTACTGTTGGTTTTATGCGATAAACTAAAGCTTGCCCGTGAAAATTCTTACAATGACCGTTCAGTGATAGAAATATACCAAACGATGCCATCCTCGGCGTAAGTAGATAAGGGTCGTGCTATGGTCAGACACAGGATCGTAGCCGCCTTATTGCAAAAGTGATAGTACGGACTTTTTCCATGGAGAGAAGAAATTATCAGAACTAACTCTTCAGTCTTTGAAAATTTTTGGGATTCACTGCCGTTGATAAGCTGATAAGAGATGCTCACATGAAGTGAATTACAGCTGAGTCACACGTAAGACAATCTGGCACGAGTAAAATTTGTTTACTTAGGTTTACAAAGTGCTATAAGCGTATGCAAACTCTCCGCATTCAAATTGCTCTCCGAGTGAGATTTCCAGAACTTTCGGAGTCGTGCTTTGGTTACCTCAATTTTCCTCTCATCGTACGAATTTCCGTTAGATCTCATCCACGTCCCTTCACCACCTTCTTCGACCCAACGCACTTTGAATCAAAGGACGCAGAGCTCAAAATACCATAACCTATCCCACCAGTGGAAACATCTCCGACGTGACCGATCCACCCAAAACGTCTACCAATCGCCTTAACACCTGCTCTCGACCTTCAATCATCTTCACACCGCGTTTGCTTCCCCCTCTCGTCGCGAAGTCTGAGCCGCGCCTCGCGGCTGAACGAGAGCTACAAGCTCGAAACACGAGCTACTAATCCTCTCAAATGCAATTATCCAATTACCAGCCACTACACGTGTCTCCTTCCTCCACCACTCCTCCAAATCGCACACAAAACGGTCACCAAGAGCCGAGTCAAGACCGCGAACCTCTATTGCCCTCCCACCCGAAAAGTCACGAGTCTCCGGGGCACCCTTATGCATCGTGTATGTGCATGTGTACAGAGAGAAGAGCTGCGCGGCGCAACAACGTGTATACATCGTGCACAGCTCATGAAAGCTCCGAGTAGAGCCGCGAGTCGCTCCAGCGGCATATCAGTCCCGCGGTGCCGGCCGAGCCGAGTGCGAGTATCGCAGCCTCGCTCGCGATTTTCCGCGCGCGCCTCGCGACTCTGTGCAGTGCATCTTGCGCGGGAGCCCTTGAGAATCACCGAGCAAATTGAGATCCGCGCGGAATAATGCCCCAGTTGTGTTTGCGAGCCGTTGCTGGTAGTGATCTTTCGTTGCTGCGCGATGGAAATTGGCGCGTCCGAGTGACACCCCAGTGCCGATTGCCGATCTCTCTTCGTCGCTTGGTGCATTGAGTGCGGGTGTAATCGTCGACATCGACTATCGGTCGGAGTGGCGCGTCGCGCGTTTGATTTGAACTGGTATTGAGTGGAATCGGCGAGAAACTCGGTTCGCGATCTCCAGGGAATCCTCGCACCGCCGAGATGATGTACCACAAGCCGACGGTGCCGCGCTTCCGGATAGCCGAGCGAGTGAGCGTGTCGTCGGGCAGCAATAACCGGCCGGCGTGCGCCAAACAAACTCAGCCGCAGCAGCAGATGAACGGCCATCGGCGCGGCAACGCGTGCAGCCTGAACAGCCCGGCTACCTGCGGCGTCAGCCGGTAAATGCATTTACGCATCTGCTGCGCCTCTCGCGATGAGCTCGCTCAACTGTGCGGTAGTTGCGTTCTGCGACGCGCTGAGATGATTGTTGGCCGACTCGGCGTGTACGGTCGTTGCACTGATTGTCCGGTGCCTATCTGCGGTCTTGACGAGGACTTCTTGAGCATCACCGCGAGAATGGACTCGGAGTCGTGTTGGTATCGCTGGTGGTTTGATGGGTCTTGATGAGGTTCAGTGAGATTGAGTCGTGAGGAAGAGCGCATCACGAGTTTGTTTGGATCAGTTAGTTAATGAGGATCTTTGATCGTTAGAGTCAGTATTGGAACCAGGTAGATGTCATGTTTCAGGTATGCCCTTCAGAACTGACGGGTGATTGAAAACTGAATGATTTTGTATCAGAATGGAATGATGACTGTCAATCGGAAAGCGTTTCGGGGAATCTTAATTTAATACTGTTGAAAACCCTCCCTGCAGAAAGCGAAAGAGCCGGTGATCGTACGCATTGTTCAGAGTATTTTTCATGCAGCTTGATTCAGAAAGCAAATTTGAGAATAATGGAGATGTGAACAATACACGTTCGGAATGCAAATTGTGGTTTGACCAAGTTTTTTTAAAGATCCATCTCTATAATCAAGCAGTTATTACTTGCAGGGGCGGATCCAGGGGGTGGGTGAGCGCAAGCCCCCCCCCCTCCCCCCAATTGAGTGTGGACTTGTGCGCGCAAGCAAGCAAGCAAGATTTCGGGGAAAGTAGTCTTTTTACTCCGAAATCGTCTTTCCCAAAATCGATCCCGGAATCCGCTCCTGATTACTTTATGAATTCGTGAAGTTTACTGAGAAATAATTGAGGATTTTGAAGAAAGACAAGAGAATATGTAAAAATTCGTTTTGTCGTATCATAATATACTCTCGCACGCAAAGAAATAATTTTTTGTGAAAATTACAACGTGAGGGTTCTTGGAGTGAGAGTCCCTCAGAAGGAAGTCTTTCTGTTTGTAAAATTCTTTGTGTATTCAACCATATTTGAACCTTTCCCTTCGACCTTACCAAATTTCCCATGCGCTCTTCATCACATTCAAACATCCTAGAAATCTGCCCGAACGCCCAAAGGGATATCGTAAATTATTAGAGAGGAACCTTCATCATTGTATGATGAACTCAATTGATCAATAGAACTTTTTTATTCGATCAGTCCCATGTGCTTTGAGACTTTGAATTCTTTCAAAAAAGCTTTCTCACTGATCTGTCAAGTGCTACCATTGTATAAGTCACTGTTTTTTTTCGAGTTATTATCAACTTAGAATGAACTGCTAGTCCCAAGCCACTAAACTTTTTAATGAATAGCAGTGATCATGCTTAGTTCGGTTCAGTAAAAAGCAGCCATTCATTGTGCTTTGATTCATCTGAAAGTCTCACTGATCTATTAAAACAAGAGTACCTTCCGATGGGACAACCATGCCACAGTCTGTGCAACATCCGCACTTTAGTGAGGAAAAAGCTCATGGAGGTTTGTGATTACGAAAAGGGAAAGAATCTATGTTCTAAGATGGGCCAAAGTTTCTAAGCAGCAGACCTCGGCAAACGTTTCTACAGGCTCATATCTTCAGAAATGTGAAAAATGCAATCATTTCTGTCAAATGGACTTTCCAGCAGAGTTATGGAGTGGATTCTATGTTATTCCTCTCATATCCTAGATTCTAGGCAATTATCAAACTATTTAGCACGGAGAACCAATCTGAGGCTCCTACTAGACTTGAATAACACAGTTTTAACCAATCCAGCGCCACATAGTATTGTACGTACCAATATCAAAGCAAGAGTCACTTATTGAAATTCAATCAAAAATCCTCCAATTGAATAAAACAATTTTGTTAAGAATACGTGCAAAAATATGTCTTCTTATCGAAGAGGCGATTCCTTAAAATCTGATTCACATCGAAATAATTGATTTCCACGTACTGATACAGATAATGCCTTTACGTGTAAGACCAGTTCTTTCTATTTCTTTTTCTTAATTTTTATGTTTTAAGAAACTCGGAAGTTTCGGCAAAATACGTCCTTCAAACTATTTTGATTTTTCTCATCTCTATGCAGCCTCCCACTGAATGCGACAATAAGTTCTCGCTGGACTAATGAAAAATGATTGATTACAGATGATTTAATTTTTCTTGGAAAACTTTATGAGGCCTCTTCTGTTCTGCTTATATTATCCAGTTGCACAAGTATCGACAAGAGATTGTAATTATAATTATTCATAAATACCTTAGTGATTTTAGGAACTCTTCCTTGACTACTTGATAATGATGAAGCCTGCTCGAAAGCAAGGACCCCCCCCCCCCCCCCATTTCAGTATTATAGTTTTGATTTTTGAAATAACTCAGCAAAGGTGCATCTTCCTCCGTGAGAGGCTTATTCCTTCAAACGTTGGAAGTCAAGACTTACAAATTTCATAGAAGAGGAATTATGAGATGCAAATGGAAATGGTTCACACAAGAAACTTGGGGTATCGATTGTCAAAATCTGAAGGTATTTTGCTGTTGAAGCAACAATGAGAAGAGGAATTTCGCTTTCCTCATTTTATCTTGCAAAGACTAACAAGGGGGGACCACGACCTCCGGGTGACCAATCTTCACCGAAATTTTTTTACAGACTCGTACCAACTAGTATATGGAGAATCTAGAGTATCTCCTGCCAATGGGCACTCTGTCCAGAGATACAGCTATATATAT